>JAQFVV010013888.1:0-65632 GCA_028023455.1 Epiperipatus broadwayi
CAAGAAGAAAAAAAAAGTATGCAGAAAAGATAAAGACTTATATACTGAAAGTTGTAATTTGTTTTTCATTTGTAAAAAATCAATATATGACTCTGTAACTTTTTAGACTCAATAAAGTTTTGCTTTGAAACATAATAATAATAATAATAATAATAATAATAATAATAATAATAATAATAATAATAATAATAATAATAATAATAATAATAATAACAACAATAACAACAACAGCAACAACAACTAGTATAGGTAAATATGCAAAAGCTGACCATGAGGAGATAATTTATCAAAGAGAAAATTTGAATCTCAACTCAGCTTGAAATATTATACAAATTGATATGTAATAAATTATGTGAATAATTTATCAAATGCCCTTTTAATAGCTGATAACTGAACATGTGGATCAATCTAAAAATGAGGGAAACAACATTGACATCATATTGTATGGAGACTTTGACCAAGCATAGTTATAAAACAAGTAGCAATGGTATTCCTGCAAATGTATTGATCCATGCAAAGGAATAACAAAGCATTAAATGCCCTGTGGGTTTTCTTTCTATCATCAGATCAACAAGCATCATTATGAAATGTTCTGCAGATTAATTATCTGTGCAGAAATGAATACAAACAATATAATAAAATGGCAAGAGATTATCCTTGGATTTAATCACCAGCACAAAATAGTGTCAGATAACATTATAAAATAGTGCAGACATTCACTTTCCAAATAAAAAAGACATAAACTTACCCTCATCCATAAAACTGCTAAATTAGGGGACTCGTCTAGTCTTACAAGCATGAATTAAAACATAAAATAAAATAAGTATTTTAGAGTGGGAAATAATTGAGATAACAGCTGACTCTGCCTAGAACATGGGCAGAATAATGATACATAGTAAATATAATATGAGCATAAGCACAAAAACCTTCAGCAAATCACAAAAGCCTTCAAGGGTACATTTAAAGTAATTAGTAAAACAAGACACAAATTGTGTAACTTGCTTTTGAGATTGTATTAAAATATTCACTAGAGAGGGCTTACCAACAGCCCTGATCAAGCTTTAATTTATAAGGGCTGAAAGCTTGATCAGGGCTATTGGTAAGCTAACTCTAGTGAACATTTTAATAAAGGCTAAAAAGCAAGTTCCACAATTTGTGTCTTGGTTTTATTAAATTTTATATGTTTACCCTTGAAGGCTTTTTGTGATGTTATATTGCTGAGACTATTAATATATAATGAAACTGAACTGAGTTTCAACCCATGTAGCTATCTGATTTGTAAGGCTGGATTTGAAGACATTTACATGTCTGAAAAATGCAGGTTTTAAAATTGATGGTAATGTATTAAGATAACTGCTAACCATTGAGTTGGTATTTTAGATCTAGTGTCTGCAGCCCTAGATCCTCACTGAGGTGAACCATAAGCTTGAAACCAATTGGTCTGGGGATGAGGGCTATCTGATAGAGATTTTGAATCCTTTCTCTTTTGGCACTTATAAATTAAAGCTTGATAGGGGCTATTGGTAAGCTACCTGTAGTGAACATTTTAATACAAGCTTAAAAACAAGTCACACAATTTGTGTCTTGTTTTATTAATTATATATATATATACACTGTACCGGTAAAAATCACCATGCCTATTCACACACAGTAATCCGAATTCGAACCCAATCCACGTCTAGGAATAAATTCCAAAATGCAAACTAAATTCAAACCCAAAACCCTGGCATGACCCACCGATGACAACATTACAACGGTACGGGGTTTTCCCTTTACTAGCTCATCGAAAAACACAGACTAAATTACCTACAATCAGCTAGTTCATAGATATCTTATAGTCGGGATATTGGTACGGCTAATAATTTAATGTATATATTTAAGTTGTCGATACAGACAGCAGGTGGTTGACTAGGTTTCGAGAGTAATAATGCAAGAGAGACAAAATTAGGTTAGATAAATTTTTAATAAATTATTGAAAGCATTGAATAATATTATTTACAGGTACGGTAACTCTCATATGTATTTATAATAAATTGCTGCTAGTCATCAATAATCGGTTTGTACTGATTAACAAACTCATGCCAATATTTATATGTTTAAATGGTTGTACAGGTTGATATGAGAATCAGAGTAATTGGAGCACTTAAAATATTTATCTACTAGTTTTTATTAAGTTGTTTTATTTTAATAGTTTCAAACCATTGCGCATACGGATAAATGGGAGGCGATTTAATATAAAAATATGATATATAATACTGATGTACTGATGGTTGCAAGGATTAATGTATACTACAAATAATAACTTGCGGTGCATTGACGGAATACCGGGCGGCTTGTACTTTGACAAGTCTTAATGCCCCCAAGTAGATCCGGGACACTACAACCAGCCGGGCTCATTTCCGAACCCCGGTGATCCAAGAGATTACCTGGAGAAGAATTTCTTTCTCTCCATGTGGTAGTAAAACGAGACGCCAACTTAAGCGAAGGTAAAGGCATTGCCACAGTAACATCGAAAAAGAGTGACCGGAAGTGGATTTTAAAACGAAATTATATAAAACCCTTTCTCTCCGTAACATTTTCTACGCAACAGTCCGATATAACTATTCAATAAAACATGGCGAAATCAAACGATCGCAAAAGTAATAATTAATTAAATTTACTCTGAAACCCATAACTCCCCAGATTGTTCGGAAGGTAATAATAAATTATTATTCTTACTCCGTAATAATATATAACAAAAGATTATAATAAAATTTTAGACTATTTTAAGTATTTGAGATTTGGAGTATAGATTAAAATATCATGACAAAGTAAAAGAAACAATAAAAATACTTGAATATTTCTCAACTCAACATAAATGACGATTTTTAATTCGATACAAGAAAATTACTTTTAAAATGAATATAATAAATATTATGAGATAACTTTACTGACTTTAATTAGAGTTGAGAAATATTATTATTGGCATCGTTTTGTTTGTAAAATAAGTAATAGTAAAAATATAAATGTATTCACAAATGGATTATTAGTAGGCACAAATATTAATAATTATCATCTAAAGACTAGAGCACACACCGAAATATTAGAGAAGAAATTTACTGACAGGTTTTAGTGTAACATTTTCAAATGGAAAGCAAGAAATTTACATGCAATTACTTTGATTAACAGATTAAATATAAAATTATTACTGAGAGGAAAGTTAAAAAGTTCATGTAACAAAAGTTACCATTCTTTCTTCGTCCGGTTTTCTTCTTGCGGTGATATGTATGAAGAACGTAGGCGCGCATTTTGAATTTCTTAGAACGGCATGGTTAATTTAAATGTGTGAATTTGGAAGACTGGAAGCACGGAAAACATTACAGATCAGCGGTACGAAAGATTTAAATTGGCAGAACAGGAATCAGCTTCTTGGACTTAGCCCATCATGATTTCAGTTTACCGGGCAACTTCTTAATAACGGTTCAAGTGATTTCTCTGGAACAACTCCTTTGCTGTAGTTTGAGACGATCCAAACACAGCCAAGTCAAAAGTTAGAGTGTCTATATTATATTTAAGATGGCTACGGTTGACCTTTCTGCCTAGTTTTTGTTCATAACTCCGCCTCCTTTGATTTCGGCCTCCAGCAATATCTAATTTGACTATACAATAGCATTTGCCTTTCTTGATAAGCGTTCTACGTTTCTCATTTATTTTTAAATTTAATACATGATTCTAAATTGACAAAACAATTACATCGGAATTCGTGAATACAAAAATATACATTCATTATCTTAATTTATCGAAGTACAAATTAATTATTCTATACATTTGTTCAAGTAAGATTTTGATTAAAAATACTGATCAAAGGAATGTGACTTTTGATCAGCATTTTTAAATGACTTTGTATAATTTGCAAAATTAAAATTTAAAGAAAATATACACGCAATTGAAACTTTTAAATTGAGCTAATATAAATCCACAAGCCACACACACACGAATATTATTCACCATGATTTGTGACATTTATACTCATACTCTTTACATTAAATTCTTTTTTTAAACAAACACAAAATAAATAACTTAAAATTTATGTGGCTTGGAATAGAAAAAGTCTCATTGCGGGTAAATAGTGGTTTAGAATTACCGTTCTTAAATGACAACCATGAAACTAAGATCGATTCTTCGATCTGTCTGTTTCAATATATATATATATGAAATTATTAAGTACTCTAAAGGATATTTTTTAAAATAAAAGATTTAATTTACATGAAAGCATATATTAATCTAAAAGAGGTACATGACTATTTTTTTTTTCATTTAATATACGTATTTCATGCTAAACCATCTCTAGATCATTGCTGTTAGTACACTGTAAAGTTGTTACCATAAAAAATAAATATATAATAAATTTAATCTCACATATAAAATATTTTTATAATTAATTGAAAAATTAAAAAATTGATAAAAAAAAATATTTTTTTTAAAAAATTTAAATCAATAATTCAGTAAAAACTTACTGACGGAATTATCGTTTGCAATATATATGAATCATTTGAACCAAAATATTTTTCAGAATCAGGTGTGAAAGAGAAAGTTAGTAAAATTTTTTTTTATGAGTAAAATTTTGTTCTACAAACAAGTTCATTTAAAAAAGTTTTCAGTACAATGCTTTTGTACATTTCTTAAATAAAACTATTATACATGAAAAAGTATTATTAATTACCTACTAATATATCAAAACAATTATATGCTTTTAAAAGTGAAATTTGAAAAAGGTCTGTATCTTTTTAACTGTAGTTGTTAGTGTAATTAAGTTATGACTTTATTTTATAATTAATCCAAATTACAATAGATGTCACTAGTTACAAATAACTTTTATTCTTTATTCACATACTCTGTTATAATTCAGATTATAGTCAAGGTTACCGACACGTTATTGCATTTAATCTGGTTACTATCTGTTTTTAAGTTAATTCGAAGATTTAAAAGAAATTATAATAATGTTGTATAGAAAAGACACCTTTTGTAATAATAGAATTTAATATTATTCTTAAGTGAAATAAAATACAAAACTTGAATAATATATAAATGTAAAAGTACTTCCCGTACTATTCAACTATTATGATTGCTGGTTTAGCATGAAATACCTATATTGGTGATATTTATCGTTTCAACATATATGTCTTCAAGTGTATCAGTGTTATGAGATAGTGTGGAGAGTGGTGAGTCGTGTGAAAGTCTGTGCTCATATACCCTATATATCTCATGTCAGTTGTAAATTATCTTATTTTTAAAAAAAAAATATCAATATAATTTTGCATTTGTAATAATAATTATATTTAAAAAATATAATCACTTTGTAGTAATTTTCTTATGAAAATATATATTTTATTTTGCTATAGTTTGGCAGTGTTTTTTTTTTTCTATTTATTTTTTTAATTATTTCATAAAATAAAACAATGAAATTATAAATCAATAAAATACAGATTGTATTGAATGTTATGAATATATTTAATGTAATTTTGATTTTTAAACATACTTTTAATTTTGAGTGATTCTACACGTTTTATGTTTTCTATTAGTAAAATCAAATTTGTTTATTTTATATGAAATACATTGCTGTATAAATCGCTTTCTAAATATGCTTTCTTATAGTTAGCTTTAATTCATTTACATATTTAGAAATATGATTACAGAGTAAAAAAGAAAGACAAATAACGATCTATATAATCATTCACTACTTCCTAAAAATTATAAATAAAAACTATAAAATTCCGGAATAAGTTTCAGAGAGTGTCATCCTATTTACATAGCGAATAGAAAAGTTTACAAAAAATAATAAAACAACTATCTAACATTATGTAGGACTTTTGCCGGTCAGAGTAATAATGAAAGACTCAAGAAGTAAATCTTTCTAGATTGCTATCCCAGCTAAGGAAAATAAATAAAAAAACATTTGACCAATTGCAAAAAAAAAAAAACTATCATACTCAATCTATCGCTTTGGTGTTTGAAAGTCACATGACCTCTTAAGTAGCTGATCAGGAAAATATTATTTCTTAACAAACTAGAATAGAGCAAATTAAAATATTAAAAAGAATAAATACAGTAGTTAAATCATCAATCACTGAAGTAATTGATTACAGGAATCAATTTAACAGTCAAAGCTGTCAATAATAAAGTATTCTCTTAAGATCTTCATAAATGCAATATTAATTAATTTTAAGGTTTCTTTTTTTTTTTTATTAAAATAAATTAAAATTTATTATATACAATTGAATGTGTTTATCAGCACATAGCAATATGTTGTGGTCCGAGACTGGGGGCCATTGCCCTTCTTCATTCCTCCGGGACAGTAACTCTAGTCCAAGTTTCACAAAAAAGCCAGTCCGGAGCCAGCAATCTATCTCTGTTCCTGAGCCACTTGAATAATTTGATATAGATGTTGCAGACACCATGATTAGCATTTTTAAATATACACTTGCATCTGGAATAGCCAGATTGCAAAGATTAGAAAACTGGTGATTCTTATGTTCGAGAATATGCCACTCTTTATAGCCTTTTGAATGACTAAAACTTCTCTAATATCGAGTGACACGCTTTCATTAATAAAGGATCTTATCAGCTTGAGAAAAGAGCAGAAATATAGGAGGTAATGAATTGTCTCATCTGCTGTGGCACATAGTTGGCATTGAGGGTTGATGTTGCTGAATCCTCTTTTCCATACCAGAAAATTATTTGTTTGGCAAGGAGAAGAGGTTGATCTTTAGCAGAAAGCCAATGTATTTGGTTCTAAAAACAAATTTTTCGATTTTGCTATGAGTTGTTTATTGTTTAACTCTAGATCATTCTGTAAAATGGTTTGATTGATGTATTTGAGTTTGTATGTTTGCCAATACATCTTTTCTCCCTCTACTGTATGTTGCATTATGTTTATTGACTTTCTGACATAAGTCCATATATCCATCATCTATTTTCTGGTGAACAGAGGAGGTGTATCCATGGGCTCCACTGTTGGCATGAGATTTAGATTTGTTTGTTCAAGGCTGGCCACACGCAGCACTCCCAGAGCTTTTTGAAGATACAGGATGGATGCTGAATGCAGGCCAAGCCCATTTGATTCTTTGGGCATTTGAGCTTTAGCAATGCATATGGCCATGACTTTGCCATTCCATAACATCCTAGAGCATAATGAGTTCATTGATCATTCAAATGTTTTGTCGGGTTTTATGAATGGAAGATAGTAGCTTAGTCTTGAGTAGACTAGCATGTTGATTAAGGCAACCTTGCCGGGTAGTGATATTGAGATTCTTGACAGTGAGCTGACTATCTTTCTTGTTTTGTCTAATAGTGAGTTCAAGATGTCCTTCAACATGGCAAATCTAGATTTGGCAATGGCAAAGCTCAGAAATGATTGTGTTTGGGCCATGAATATTGAGGGAATCATTGCACCTGTTTTGATTTTCTAGATGGAAGATTTATTGTAGTTGACTTTGAGATTTATTTTTTTGGCATATTTGTTTGTGATTTGTATTACAGTTTGAAGCTGGGATTTGTGAGGAAACATCATCAACATATGAGATGTGGTGAACTGGATGTTTCAGTGCTAGCACATATATGCCCAGTGTACTGCATTCAATTTCCATGAGAAAGGGGTTAAAGTATATTATGAAGCAGAGGATAGATAAAGGGAATCCCTGTGGAATGGATATATAGGGTCTGAATTCCTCTAAAAACTTTCCATCTAGAGAGGTAAATAATGATCTGCTGAATAGTAAGTTGCCAATAATAATGATCTGCTGAATAGTAAGTTGCCAATAATACAGATGTAAACATCTGTCACTTTATAATCATGGAATTTTTGTAGTAAGATTGGTCGAACGATGTTATCAAATGCCGAGGAAAAGTCTAGTTGAATAACTAACAGGTTTAATATTTTTGTAGTCTGACTTGTTCAGAAAGAAGCATGAAGCACTGAACCACATTACTGGTGGAGGCATTTTTGCAAGCAAATTGATATTTGGTGATGTGTCTATATATCTGTTCTTGTGTGAGATTTTTAACTATGAATTCTATTGTTTTAATGAGAAGTGGAAGCATGTAATTTGGGTGTATCTTTAGCTTTGAGGGATTGATTTGTTGTATTAAGAAAAGTACTAGTGTGACTGGGTAGATATTAGGGATATTCTGGAAGTCCCTGATGAGGATGTTCTGGAAGTCCCTGATGAGGACATTGATCATTTGTAAGACTATGGGTACAGTGTATTGGCTCAGATGCAGTAGCACAAATATTGGGATACCAAGTAGTCCTGAATGTGTCCTCTCTGGGTAGTTCTATTTGTGTTTCAGTGATAATGTGATTAATGCTTCTATCTAGTTCTCCCCAAACTCTTCCAATCTCAAAGTTAAAGCTTTGTAGCTCACATTGAAAATGGTTATGTATTTTGTAAATCATTGCTGGACCACTATAGCAATGTTGATCTATAGTAATTATAAAAGGTGTTGGCTATTTGGCAGCTCCCAGTGCCCATCTGATGTAGCTGTGTGACCAGTTATGTCGATTATTTAAAAAGATTTTAGACTTTTTGGTGGCCACATTATGCCAAGACTTTTTGTTTGTGATAGTATTGCAATTTAAAATCCATGATGTCTTGGACAGTAGCATTTAGTAGCATCTGTATGAGAGTGTTCACTTAGCCTGTTAGTAATGTTGTCTAGATCTTTTAGGAGCTGGTTGGATCCTTTGGTTTTCCATGTGTGGAAGTCAATCAGAGAGCTCATTATTCTGACAAATACTGAATATGCTTGGATAGGTGACAGAGAAAGAATTTTAATTTTATTAAATAAGATGTACACTTCAGAAAAAATCAATTCAGGTACTGCTGCTTTGTTTAGTAGTCTTATGGTGTGAGAATAATTTGTTTGAATCAATGTGTTAGGGTTAATTTTGAGTGATATTAACAGTGCCAGGTGATCTGAGAAAGACATATATTGCAGTCAGGCATTGAGATCAAAATGTAGGTCAGGGGAGTAGTAGAGCAGATCTACTAAAGATCTTTCTGCAGTATATAGAAGAATAAGGCATCAGGCAGAAAAAAGCCTTCTCAACACAAGAAGACTCTGTTGAAAAGGTATAAATACTTAGTGTTTAAGTTGTAGTAACTCATGTTGAAGTCACCAAAGCAAATTGTTGTTGAAGTGTTAGATGACAGAATGGAATTGATTTTGTTGATTGCTGCATGCACTGAGTCAGTGGTGTTCCTTAAGTACAGATAGATTATATTGAATGATTCCAAAGGTTAAATTTAGCAGCTGTGCTTCTTTGTCTAGGTGAAATGTCCTGAGTTTGATGTATGGCAGGCTTTTGTGAATGAGAAAGGCAACCCCAGATGAAGCAGTGTTGGAATGCATGTATTGAAAAAGTCTGTATTCTTGGAATAAATGGTCTATTCTGTAGTCTGATTGAGTGTGTAGCTTTGTTTCAGAAAGGCATGCTATGTGGATATTGATTTTATCAATCCATCTTTTTACAGTGTGAACACGGTCAATGGAATTAAGGCCCCTCACATTAATGCCACCTATTTTAAGATACATAGTTGGGGTTTCTGCCAAACTTGGACAAAGTATATAACTATTTTCCAATAATGAGTTTGTCCATTAAGACTAGTTGTTCAGCACAATTGGAAACTTGCTGTGTAGGTTTTTGCATGGCTTTTTCTATCATAGGTGATTTAGTTAACACTGAGATTTTGGATGATGTGATTCGATTTAAACTGAGAGTTCATTCATTGTGACTATAGTTGGAAGGTGTTACTTTCACGAAGATACTGTCTTGCATGTATTGTGATTTGTCACATCTGGTTCTTTTAATCTCCCTTTTCATTCATTGATTTTGCAATTTGTTAGTGTTTTGACGTAGCCAGTTTGGTTCTGTGTCTGAGTCAGTGGTGGAATTGGTTAAATCTTCATGCTGGGAGCTTGATGAATCCTGTGTCTTTCTTTTATGTGTAGCTACTTGTTATTTTTGTCTGGTTTGTATTGTATATTGTGTTATAATTGTGTTTCTCTTGCTTGTGATACTTTGCTGTTGAGGTGCATCTTTTAGTTTGGTTGTGATTAGAGCATCATGTAACAGTTAAAAAGGCAATTGTGATTGCAGTTGTTGTGAGGTGGTGTTTGCTTCATCTGTGTTGATTTTGTTTTCAGCACTTATTTTTTGTTTTTTTAACTGCGGTGCATCCAAGTGTAGTTTATGTATTTGAGTTTTATTCTACCCTACATTGTTTGAGGTGTGGGATTGCAAAGTGGAAGGTAGATTTGAAAGTGTTAGATTGCATTTGTGGTATTTAGTTTTCTTTACATTGCATATGTCACAAGATCTCATAGGACAAGATTTGACAATGTATGTCTGTTTGCCACAGAGAAAGCATTGAGGCTGAACTCCTCAAATTCCAATAAAGATAGGGCACTTCTTTTTTTCTAGTGTTGCTGGAATGTCAAGTAGTGTGTAGCCCTTGTGGAGTTTGAGTGTGAAGGTTGTGTTGTTTGAAGTCAAAGTCTGCTCTTCTTTCTATGAGGTATTTAAAGTTGGTTACTTCACCATATTTGGACAACAGTCTTTGAAAGGTCCATTTGTGAGAAGTTTATATTGCATGTTAAGCCATATGCTATTTAAGGCTGATCCCTTTCATTAGCAGTTGCATGCTAAGCCATATGCTATTTTAGGCCAGTCCATGTCAATTTTTATTAGGTAATGTTGGTTCAGGTAGAGTTATTGTCTTTTGAAGAATTCTTTTTGAATTAAATTGTGGAACTCTATTGTAAAATATCTTCTGTTGGGATGGTGTCAGATGCTTCTTCCAGTTTTTGATGTTTAAGCAGTTCAAAAAATTCATCTGTAGGAAAAATGAACCGGTTACAGTTGTCATTAGTGGTAATGAGTATTAGAGTGTTCTCACTGTAGTAGTTCAGAAAGGAGTTGAAGAGTACTGGTAGAATTGTAGCATTGAATTTCTGACTTACTGTTTGATAGTTTTTAAAAGAAATTGTGAATTTTGATGATGTTGCTGACAGTTACTTTCTTCTATATTAGATATAGGTGAGGGGTGCATCTTCAATGAAATCTAGGGTGCTACATTGAGTTGTTTGATAATCTGTACTGAGATATTGTGTAATTGACTCTGTTGTTACCTAGAACTGTAGCATAACTTTTGTTATTTGGATTGTTAGAATTATTTACTTTTGTTTGAGTTTGGTATTGGAAAGATGTGAATTGATTAGCCACTACTTTTGGGGGGACCTGCTAGTTTTTGGTGTTTAAAGTGGGCTTTAGATTGGAGAACTGTGAGTTGGAAAGGATTTGTTCAATCCTCGTTTCTTGCAGTTGTTTGTGCTTTGAGAAACTGCTACAAATTATTTTTATCATTATCGCTGTTGTTTTCAGAGACAGAATTTTGATCAGAAAATTGCTGCATAGTTACTTCGGTGACGTGGTAGAGTTTAGAAGATTTTTTTTTTTTAATCTTTATTGTTGTGTTTGGGAATTGACTCTAACTCTGTTTTTGAGAAGAAAGTGTTATTACAGTAAAGATCGGCAGGTTCCGGTAAAGTGCCGCCTATGTCTTTATTATTTTAAAATTTTATCATGCCATAACTTTTTAATGTGTTTTCTGTTTGGGGTAGAAACTATTTAGTATTGTAACTTTGATTTTAAGTATTATCATTTATTTTTTTATTAGAAGAATGTGTTTTGCTTTTTTTTTTTTTAGAATTATTTTTTTCCCAATTTTTTTTGAAATTCCGATCGAATCGATCACAGCAGCTTTCTGTTCAGCATTTGCGATCATAGCGGTCTTTTGTTTACTACCAGATTGAAATTGTTTTTTACTTTTATGTACCTTTTGTAAGTTTTTTTTAATTAATAAAATCATCCTGATCAATATTAGTCGAATTAAAATCACTGGAAGTGCTCTTAACTTGTTCTATCTGAGAGCTTGATAGGGTTTGCCTAACGTTAAAATCGCTACACGATTTTGAGATTGGTCTAGACCTAAGAATTTGCTGTTCCAGCAAATCATGTATACTGCTCGTTTTCAAAGTTTAATTAAATAAACATAGAAAAAGAGCTTACCTTAAGACTACCATGACTCAGATTGAAAAAAAACTTAGTAACAATATTATAAATTTAGGAATTAATAGCAGTCCGGTGTGCTTTGAGTATAGCCAGTTGGCACCAATATAATTTTAAGGTTTCTTTATATTCTTTTAATTGTAATAAACATTATCATTATTATTTATTTAAATTTGGCTGATGTTTCTTTACTATGACAGACTATCAATTGATTAATAGTTACGAGTTTCATATTCTGATCTGAGCTAGTGTCAGGGACAAGATTTATTTCATGTTAGATCTACTCATCCTCACTGAATATTCGATCATCCCAAGTTAATTTTTTACCCTCTTTAAATAACCTAGTGGCACCATCAAGTGGCCGATTTTTTTTTAATTCATGTAGGGTGCCTGGTACATAAATTATTTTATTGAAATAGCACAGACAGTGTGGGAACTTAAATTTAAACCCAATTGGAGATTTTGTTTAAGCAATTGATAGAACATGTGAAGAGTAGGTTGGAAAAAATAGGAATTAAAAAAAATAAGAGGTCAGTCAGTGCTAGTAATGGTGTGTGTGTGTAAATGAAGGATGGTTTAGAATTTGGGTTTATCATTAATGAATTGTTATTTATAAACCAATTATACATTAAGGAAATTAGTATTTTGGAGCATAAGAAAGAATATTTCAAGTATAAATTAATTATAGAAAGAAGTGGGAGTTTTGTTTTGAAATAAAAAAAGTTTAATTTGAAAGAGATAAGTTTTGGATTTTATTTTCTAAAATGAAGACAGATAAATTTACATAAATGCAAACGCTGTTTAATATAATGATAAAAAATCAACAGTATTTAATTGTAATGGGATAAAACCAGCAGGAAATAATAGGGCAATATAAACAAGAGATAAGAGAGAGAGTTTAAGAATTAAATTAGAGAAAGAATTAAAGAAGTTCAATAAAAAATGAGGCAGAAAATAATAGATAGGGTAGACAATGGTCAGAATGAATAGAACATAAAGTTCACGAATAAAGATGCTACTGAAATTAAAGAAGAATTAAGATCAGAAAGTATAAGAGAAGAGTGTGTAAAAGAAGTTATTAGTATTGAAATAATAATAAAAAGTTTTCAGGGCATAAATAATAAAAGAAAACCCGAATAAGTAGTATTTGTATCTGAATTACAAAATAGAGGTACAGATTGACCTAAAAATGAATAGAGAGCTTTGATATATAGAAAATAAATTCAGCACCTATAATGAACAGCAAGGTGTAGATTGTTCAGATATTTACAGAATAATAAAAGAAGTGCAGGATAGAAAATTTAATAAAGAAATTCTAGACAAGTAGTTAAGGGAAAGCAAAAATTATGTAAGAAATGAATTAAAGTATGTAAGAAATATATTGCCACATCATTGTTTACAATGTTCCCAATAAATAATATAAAACTATTAGAAAAAAAAGTTGTTAGTGGAAACTTTCCTAACATTACCACAAGTGTGGACTGTAAATTCTAATTTTGGGCAGACAAGAAAATGCTTAATATATTTAGGTTATAAAGCCTTTCTTGAATAAAGCTTATAGTTAAGCAAAATATCAAAATCTGGCTAAACTAGAAATCCATAAAAATAAAAAAAACATCTCTGGTTTAAAATACCAATACCCATCCCCCCCAAAAAAAGAACCTCAGGATAGAACATAAATTACAAAAAGCCAAACTTACAGTAAACACATCTAACATAGTTAATAGAAAGTGAGTTGAAAAAAAATTAATAGACAAAAATGAAGCAAATGATGAGCAAATTTTAACTTTGTTGTATCCAAATTTTTAAATGTTTAAAATGGAAAATAAAATTTAGCAAAAAAAAAATGAAAATTTTATTTATTATTTGTTTTTATGGCATAAGGGGCAATTGAAATAGATAATGATTTTTATAAAGATAAAAAATACTGTCGTATCTTTAACCTAAAGGTCCACTTATGTAGGAAAATCTGAAGCATTATCTTGTGTCATGGTTTGGAAGGTTCCCTCTATTGGCAAAATATGCTGATTATTATGAATTTTAAAGTGCATTGAATACAAGTTAAATCCTGTTTAAAGTATTTACATATGCTTTCTGTGCACTCATTATATTACTACTCTTTTGTAATAACAAAATCTAAAAGTTAAGATTTTTCAGGTAAAACATGTAATGGAATTAATTAGTATGGAATGTAAAATTGTTAAATTTTCATTGATTAAAAACCTGGCCTAATAATTAATTAAAAACCTTGCTATTTTGAGATGTTATTCTAGAAAATTCTAGAAAATTTATATGAGACAACAATAGACCAGATGTGTATAAAAGCTTCCCAAATTCAATTGTTTTATTGTCTATTCAGTCTATTCACTGATTGATTTCTTGATGCATACTTCCTTACTTGACTAGTCAAGATTAGATTCCATATGTTGGGGCTCTTCATTCTGTGCAACAAGTGACAATTCTTGCTAGTTTTTTCATCACAATTATAGACACTCCTTGCAGTAGCAAGATGAACTGACCAATTTTTCCTAGTAATGTTTTCCAGAATGTGTGCAGCTAGGCACTTTTCAAAAATGAGCTCCTAGCTCTAGGCCAAATCTTTATCATTCAACATGTCATAAAATCATAAATTTTTAAAAATCTGATCTTTTAAAGCCAACCTACACATAAGGGTCTAAGATGACTGCCTGTAAAATTATAATTACAAAATGGACAAGGGTATCTATTTTATTTAATCACAGGAAAGCAAGAGTAATACATTTAAAGACTTAGTGATCATATAAACGTCCATGTACCATAATAAACCAGATGTTGTTAAGTGTTTTCTTACATATATAAGCACATTACCTTTTGCTGACTATAAATTAGATTTACATATTTTTTTATTATTTTATGCATCTGTTAATTGATATCATATGAATAAGTCATGCATGAACATTTTACTATTTCTTTTAGAGTATGCATTAATTCAGAATTCATTATGTTAAAAAATATGTTAATATATATATAACTCTGAAAAAAAATTCCCTTTTCTTGCATTGAGAGTTTTGACAGTTTTTAATAAAGTTTAATAAATAGTGTAAAATAGTTCAATTCATCTTCTCATCTGTCTCAGACATTTTAAATCTTAAATGTTTTTAAGAAAACAAGCAAAGTTTAAAGAGTGCAAAATCATTTAAAGAATATTGTTTAAAATTAATCATTTTTTAATTAGCATTAATCAATTTATTTTATATGTGTCTGATTTGAATTCTGATTTGCTAAAACACTTTAATGTTTGTATATAATATACCTTAGAGAAAAATATTCATCTATTTGTGTGAACCTAAAACAAATCCATCACTGTTATTTTATATGGCTTTTCTTTTACTTTACTGGAATAGCTAAGCAAATTGACTACTCAATATTATTATTGTATTTCTTCTGTTAGCTCAGATTGTCTACTGCCTTCATTGCAGCCTATTTCTCTGGCATGGTCTGGCTTTATAATAGTCAGCATGCCCACTTTGTTTATTACTATCACCATATATTGATGAATTCATCAGAAACTCTAACCACGACATTTTGATCAAGCTCATATGTTTTTACACCAGGGCTATCAATTATTGAATTGTCAATTTGCTTGTTCTTACATGGTCAACTCAGAAATAGTTTATCCTGCCTCTCTAATATTGAATGGCCCTTTTGACTTTACCTATAATTATTAGGTGGTTTAGATATTGTTACACAGACATATATGTATAAGCATCCAATGAAGTCAATTGAATTTTTTATATTGTCTTTTATAAAATGCTGTTAAAAGATTATTTTAATCTTATTGAAGTAATTGAGTAGGGGAATCAATTTAACTGTCAAAACTGTTAATGATAAAGTATTCTCTTAAGACATTCATAGATGCAATATTAATTAATTCTATGATTTCTTTGCTTTTTAAATTGTAATAAGTCTTTTTAATTTGAGATAAGCTAGTTTCAGGGGCAAGTAATTATTTTATGTTAGATCTGCTTGTCACCATTAGTGGTTATTCAGTCACCCCAAATACATTTTCTAGATTCATTACATACCCTAAAGACGCCCCAAGTGACCAATGTTCTTAACTCATGTATTGAATTCAGTACAATATACATATATGCATATTGTAATTGTACAGAAAATCAGGGGTGAATCTGAGATGAGGGGAAATCATCATCATCATTATCCCTAAGTCAAAATATAAAATTGAATATAAAATATAAAAGGAATGAGCCTATGAGGTCAATATGAAAAATCTGAGAGATTAATACAGAACTAATTATAAGTATCTATATGTTTACCACCATTATACAAATGCAATAATTATTCATCATCAGGAATGATCAACATAAAAAATAAAGCAACAATCAATATTGTGACTGTATTTGAAGTGTCTACTATTGACAAAATTAATTACTTAGCCTTTTGCCAAATTTAGAGCATCGCTATAGCATAATTATTTGGATGCACAAACATAAGTGCTAATCCATAAGAGTATAATAATTACCAAAAATAAATCTGAGTTACTAAAACATGGTGATCAACATCAGTGCTCTGACCACTTTGTATCATTAATGTACTGGCCAACTATAAAGTTTAATTTCTGAATAAATAATTAAAATGAAATGTGCATGAACTTTAAAGGGTAGCTCCTTTGTGTCATCTAACAACATCATCATCTGCATATTTATAATATTAAATATAAACTTTTCTTATATAACAGATCATTATACAATAATCCATCTTAGAGAGAAAAAGCCCTATAATTGTTACTGTGATTGAGAGATATACTACATCATGTAATAATTTATAATATTTTAAGATTAAATAAATCCACTGGAATAACTTTAACAATGAAATATAAATTTATTAATTAGAAACAAAATTAAAATGAAATTAGGTCTGGTGAGTATGCCATAAATATAATGTTGCCAATCTGAGTTTGATTAATGCCATAAGTTATCACATTGTGATTTACAAATACATCATAATAGGTTTACATAAAACACATATATGAGCACATAGGTGTGCCTGTATAAAAATTAGCATATTTGAGTTGTGATAAATTAATAATAAAATTCAATAATTCATTTTAATAATTCATAAAGTATGATTGAATTTAACATATATATATGACACTCATCTACATAAACACACGTGGTATACCATGGGGATTGTTATATAATAATAAAAAATAAGCTATAACATTTTAATGATAAATAAATAATGACTGTTTTCATATATATATGAGTACCCATAAAATTGTGGGCACACACTGCCATTAATATTGTGATATTTTAATTTGTCAAAATAATATTAAATATATATTTTTTACAATTAATTTCATGATGAAAATATACATTAAATTTACACATATGTGTGTATATATAAAAGAGGTAATACAAATCAAAGTTATTAATTTATTCATTATGTCTAATCGTAAAAAAGAAATTTTTTTGTTTTAAAAAAAATAATGTGAGATTCAGTTTGGAAAGTTTTATTGTTTTGATTAATTGTAAATGTCTTATAAAATACTCCAGCAAGTTCTGTTCTTAACTGTCATTTCAATAAATTATTTAAAATAATATTGTTCACAATATAACACACTCTACTCACCAACTGCCCTTTATATATATATATATATATATATATATATATATATATATATATATATATATATATATATATATATATATATATATATATATATATATATACCATTATACAATTACAAATATCCAGTAACACTGTTGAAACAGTAAGATTCGTATTCGAATCTTAAGTTTCACCTTTTTCTGGCGTCTCTCACTGACCGGTCTATCCCACCCAAATTTAAACTTTTGGTATCGAATTGTGTGTGTAGCAATATTAAAAATGTATAAATATATGTAGAATTCAGCATAAACATACACCCATTTCGATCTCAAATTAAAGGCAATAAATAGGGATAAAATAATATAATTTAGATTTCTTTTAGTTATATAATTTTGTATAATTTTAATCATTTATTTTGGATTATAAAGTTCATATTTATTGCTTTGTTTAAATTTCGTTTAATAATAATTCTAAAAAAATCTGATGTAATATTTAATTAAAAGTTAAAATAATCTTATGTTCCCTTTTTGTCTTTGAAATTGAAAAGCATTGGTCAGTGATAGATAATAGATTAATTAAAGAAAAATTCCCCAAAGTATAATTAGTAAATGTAAAATGTAAACAATAGAATGGCAGCTTTCTTTAATTAAAAACCAACAAAATGCATTGATTATCCTCAGGGCAGATTAAGTAGAACCTAAAATATCTTAACAAAAATGTGAAAGATCAAGATAAAAAAAAAGAGGCCATCTTAGACTTGCTGGAGACATTCACTTCAACTTTAGCTTTGCTCTCGATCACTGAGAGTCTCCAAAAAGAATAAAAATAATTTGTTCCTGCCAAGGTATGACCGAGTAAAGCACCTAGATTATTCTCCATCAGGAGATGGCTTATCGGATGCCGAACTTTCCATTGCCCGTCATAAATTCACCATGAAGTTCTGCTGCCTGAAATAAATGAAAAAGCTGCTGCTGCTGTGAAATTAAATGAAATATCTAAATACAAGAAAGACTTGCCACTCGTGAACTTTTTGCTGCTAAACTAATGGAATCAGAAAACTTCTTATAAAACAGGTACCTGTCTGTGTTCAAACTCTAGAGTACTCTAATAATATGCTATAGCCCTTCTTCATACTACTTATCTAAATTATAAAATGTAAAAACTACCATATATATAACTAAAACTGAATAATTAACTTAATGTGTAAATTTCTCTACTAATCTAGCTTGCCTCATTCTATCTTGGGTGCGTATTTCTAAAATCTACATTTTATCTATATTTATTATTTAATTATTGCATGCTCACAATTGTCTCTATTTTCAAAGTTTAAATCTATGATCGTTTGAAACAGTGAATGTGTGTCACATTTTCATTAATATGTACTTCATCGGGCTGAGGCAGAGACCAGCCTGCCATTCTTATAAACCATAACTAACTTAACTTTCATATAAATTGACACGCATTCAGTGCATCACTTATTGTAATGCAGGGTCTACTACTTCGCAAATGGCTGACGTATTAGTTATAATAATTCCCAATTTATATAGGTTTTGTATTTATTAAATCATCATGAATAATTCCAGAAAATTACATTTCTTTGAGAGTCGCCAGAGTTCTTTAGTAAATGTTGATAATGTAGGGCCGAGTCAGAAATCTATTTAAATCTCATCATAATCGTTTATACAGTATACATGTGTTACGTTTTAGAGACACGATGACCCATTCCACCGTGAAATTTCTGGATTCTTCAGGGTTGAAATTAACCCCAGTCATCCTACACAAGCGGGCATAATGGGTGCTACCGTAGGATTTGACAATGTCATGCAGCCAGCCGGCAAACTGCGACACGGACCGCTTGTCCCTGGTTATGCTTATGTGACACCTTACTTCGTCAGGCTGAGGCAGAGACCAGCCCAACACTCTTATAAACCCATTCGCGGCATTGCAGTTTCAATATACTGCCATTCCATATCGCCTTTCTAAAGCGTACCACGTGTTCCTTTACTTAATTTTATTATTCTATATATCACTCCGCCTCTGCATTATCTTCATAATTCACTCTCAAATAAATGTTTGCCCTTAGTTATAAATAAATATTTTAATTAAATAAATATATGTCTGCCATTACTCTTATAACCCATACTTTAGACTCTTGCATTGCAAAGGTATAAATCCCTCCAGGCATGCATTAGAAATACTTACTCGAGAATTTTAGGTAGCTAGATTATGCCTTCAAATAAGTGAATTCCTTTTGTAAACATTTCAGTATCGGAAATACCGCTACTGAAATCCTCAATATAAAATAATGTCTAAATAAATAAATGTATTCTTTAAAATATAATCATGTCGCAAATCCCACTACTGAAGCTTTAAATCCACAAAATATTATTAGTAAATGATTGTCTTCTTAAAATGTGTTAATAAATAATTTTAAACTATATGTCTGCATTTACGTTTCATTTATTCGATACCCATTCTATATAATATTTCCTCGATTATGTAAATATGAATGTTTAATTAATATTAGTTTGATTATTGGCTAACTCGAGAATAAAATCATGAGTCTCTTGCATATCCCTGACCACCGTGCCTAAGGAAATATTTACTAATGTCGCATCAGATGCGTTGTTTCGTGGGTGGTATTGTGGAGCCGATAAACTATGTTCGAACTCAGTACCATGGGTGGCTTCACTACTTGATGGTGCTGCTGTTCTGTATGGTGGTCAAATTCTGCACTATGTTTACGAGTCACACGTTTTCTGACCATTACACTGTTTAAAAGTCTATATCTCAATAATAGTGAACTTTTAAACAGAGGGTGTTACTGGATATTTGTAATTGTATAATGGTTTATATATTTGTATAATTATTTCAGTTAGTGTTAACAGTAACTTTTTTTCATTTATATATATATGAAGTACTTTTATATGTGCTTCTCTGCACATTGATAAAGCAATATACATATAATCTACTTTGGAAAGCTGATGGAATCTCTGGGTATGCTAATACTTTCTAAACACTTGCCTGGTTTGTTCTCATCTTTAAATGAGGCCTGCAGTGAGCTCACATCCAACTCTATGCCAATAAATACACATATATTTGGGCTATGAACCACATAAAAGCTGATGTAAATCCTAAACTCTGCCATTGTGAAGCAGTGTCTGGACTTTCACTGTCTTGCCTTCAGTTATATCTTCATAGTAATTCTATAACTCTAAAATATTACAAACTGCTCTAATTATACATGCTTTAATTTAAAAAAATTAATTGAATCAAAATTAATAAATGTTTAATTTATAATATTTTTTAAGCTTAAAATTATATAATTCTTAACTGTTATTTCAGTATAATATAGAAAATATGTACAAAATTATCTGTGTTTATTTTTATTTTTCCTTTCAACTTTATATATATGTGCACACACTACTATGTTATTGTATACCATGAGACACATCACCATGTCACACTTCTTCTGGTGTTCAAACTTAAATTTTTTAATATTATTTTTACTCAAGTGTAATTTTAAGTTTATGTCAGCATAGTTTTAATTTCAATTTTTCCAAACATTTAGAGTATTTTAGATGGTGGCATACACATGTTTATAATTAGAACTGATTCAAAAAAATAATAATTCAGGACTGAAAAATATGAGGAGTTATTTTGAATTTATAATAAAAGTAAAATTTTAAATTTAATAATAATTTTATATAAAAATAAATTTTAAACTTACATTTTTTCACTTTGCTTATATATATTAGGGTTCCTATGCTCATCGAGATAAAACAAAACCAAAATGTTTGGTAGGTTCTTTTAATCGATCCATAGAAGATGACATAGCTAGATTCATGGAACTTGATGTAAGTTTTTTTTTATTTTATGATGTAATTTTAAAATTAAATAGGAATAAAGGTAATATGTTTAAATGTATATATATCAAAATATGAACAATTCATAACATTAGTCAGGTAGAATTATTACACAAAGATTCTGTTGATTTTTAATCATATCAGCTATGCCTCCTGTTCATTATACTAATTATTATACATGACAGAAGCAAAAGTCCATAAATAATAATTATTATACATGACAGAAGCAAAAGTCCATAAATAATCTTTGGCTACTAAATATCCATCTCTGAAAATATTAATCATTTAAGGAAAAATTAACTGCAATATGCAAAGATAATTTTAAAAACCAGTTCTAAAGAAAGTACCATTATTATTGTATTAATATTAATCTATTAATTAAATACTATATTTTCCACTTTTATATCACTAATGGTTATTTGAAATATTAATCTCAATTGATTATTGCATTATGTGTTTTTTTAAGATCTATCACTAATAGAATGTTACTGTTTTTCATGCATCAAGTATGGAATTTATTAAGAATATAATACTAATATATATATATATATATATATATATATATTAGTATTATATTCTTAATAAATTCCGATCTGGTCCATATATATATATATATATATATATATATATGGACCTTTTTTTAATTGGAACAAAAATATAGTTAATGCTTACACGTTTGTTAAAATGATTTTATTGGAATCTGACTTATGAATTATTATTAAAAATTGTGCACTAAAATTAATTTCTCTAAATGTAATATTATATATTGCAAAAATGGAAAGGATTTATATTTACAGTTGATAATGATATCAGTATATATGTTTAAAAAGTATATAATGTAACTTTTAAAAGTTGGGATGGAATGGGGAGAATTGGATTGCCAACTGTAATTAATTTGCAAAAAAAAAAAATGAATTGGTAAAGTAATGATGACTACTCCTCTTTAAAATATAATAACTAATTGGAGAGACTCTTATGTTTGAAGCATGGACTAAATTCAGTGTTGGTTACAATAAAAGAAAAAATACTTCAGAGACTTCTATTAAGATAAAAGAGAAAATTAAAGTAATAATAATAATATTTATTAAGCAGTTAAATAATTACAAATGAAATTAAGAAGAGGAAAAACTTATCTCTTATCTATAAAATATTTTTAAGATATGACTTCCCCTGTATCAAAATATATTATCTGAGTATATAAAATATTTGCACCAACAGAAACCTAACATAATATTCTTCATCTTAAAATATCTTAATATTTAATGCTTGCTATATCAGAATGTCAAAGAAAGGCATGAATTTAAATACTCTATTCTTGCAGAGTAATAATAAAATACTGGGCACTGATCAAATACCATATAGATTAATTATAGTGTCATTCGCTAAAACAATATACAAGTTAAATGAATGACTTATTCAATAATATAAACAAAATAGCAATAATAATCATCTCAGGGTTCTGAATATATTTTAAGAATTTTTCTGTAATCACTGCGTGCCACTGTATGATTAATATCCTGGGAGACTCTAGGAGGCATAGACTTCTCTTATAAAAAATGCTTCCTAACATTTCATCACAACAGAAGTAATTAAACAAATAAAATATTTAATTTGATAAATAATGGCATAATAAAATATACTAAATTTAGAATAATCATAGCCATTTATCCAGGATGTCACTCGAAAAACAATGGAAAGAAAATAGTACATTTTATGTCTTTCTATTATTCCATAGACAACACAAATAAAATTATCAAATGCAATAATTGTATCTTTAAATTATAAAGAAATGGTTAATAATGAGTGTAGTGTGACAATAACTAGAATAATCTTCACCAAAATTGTATATCTGAATTTAACTTAAAATATTCAACTCTTATTTCTCTTATATGTAATTCCAGTCTTTGGAATTGAGAAATTTTTGTAAAAGATTTTCATTGGAAAAATGACAAGTTTTGGAATTGCAAAGTTTGATTATCTGTCACCCAGATTTTTGATAGAAATCAGAATTGTGAATAATATACTCTTTGCAAATAGCAAATTTAATAAGTCTAATAGGCATGTAAGATTTGTGTGAACTCAAGACAAATGACATAGAAAAACAGAAACTGAATACTTTTAAAATAATAATACTTAAATTTATTAATGATTAAATATAAAAATAAACAATATTTCCAAGTTTTTTTATTATATTTACTTTAAATATTCAGAACTACTTGCCAACAGAAGTGCTGTTACAATTTGTTTACATTAGTTGGCACATAAGCCACCCAGACCTTTTCTTGGCATTAATTCTAATGTTTAAAATATAAATCTTTATGTGGGTTGTTACATCAAATATTCCCACAAACTTAGTTTTACAATATGTTAACTGGTATCCTAAATTATCTCATAAATAACTAACAATTTGAAATAAGTAATGTCAAACTTTAGCTTATGAAAAGCTGAGCTAACATTTAATTTAAAACACATCTCTATCAAATAAATTTTGGTCGTAGCCTTGAGATGCAAATTAACACAACATTAAGCTAAATTAAAATCAAATGAGCTTAAATAAATTGTAAACTTGTTACAAACTAATAATTATGGAGTCTAGGCAATTAAATTAACATTGCATTTTACACTAATTGGGTCTGAATAAACAGGCTGGTATAACATCACTAATTATAAAATTTAAATAATTTGACTAAAATTTCATAATACTGTTTTAAGCTTCTACATAATTTTTTAAATTAACAGTGGGCCATTTACCAGAAGTCATACACATAATCATACCAAATTACTGTTCACATAATAATAATAATAATAATAAAAAAAATAATAATAATAATAAAAAATAATAATAATAATAATAAAAAATAATAATAATAATAATAATAATAAAAAAAATAATAATAATAATAATAATAATAATAATAATAATAATAATAATAATAATAATAATAATAATAATAATAATAATAATAATAATAATAATAATAATAATAATATTTTAAATATCAAAGGACTTACAAATCCATCTGTGAGGTGATCCATATGAGTATACAGATAACACAAGATATATGTATTTTTTAAGTGCCAAGTACTAAATATTAAATATTTAAAAGGTATAATATATTGTTGGTTTACTTGTGGTTAGCCAAATGACTTAAGCAACACAATACAGACATTGTTCTACACCACAAAGCATTGTCCATAAAGCTACCTGAACAATTAACTCTTCATAAGCTTCCTAATCATTGCCATGTCAATTCTAATACAAAGATAATTTTCACCTAGCATGGTGGAATATACGACAGTTCATCATGAGTGATAGGCAAAACATATTCTTTGCAGAGCAAAAAAATATCAATGAAATGGTGGCTTTAAAATACCTATTTCTGAGGCAAAAGAATGGATGCCTGGACTTTGTCACAGCACATCAGGAAAATGTGGAAAGACACACCAAATATAAATGACACTCTCTAGGGATCTAGATACCTTTAATAATAATAGAAAGTGATAACTATCACAAAATATAAAAAAATACTACCAAACTCATGGAATAAATGTAAGCCATGGGGAGAGCATCTCATACCACAAAGCACAATAAATCATTATAACTTAGGTCTAATTTCTAAGGCAAACACCTCATACAAAATAAATGATGGCAAGATGATAACTTAACACTAATAAAATGACTGATTTAATATATGCATAAAATTATTCAAAACAATAAGCAATCTCTGAAATCAACAATAGATTAGTCAAGTGACTATTAACTTATTTTAAAATAAGAGCACAATAAAATTTCTGGCAATAGATAACAAAATACATACATACATGAATTTAATAGTATAAACTTTAAAGAAATAAGTGGGTGTAATGAAAAATAAAATGTAGTAATTTAAAGTAGATGAATACACAATTAAATTGGTATATAATAGTAAACTATTATATTATTATAATAATTGTAAGCATATTAGACTCCCGATAAACTCTTTTAAGTCCATTTACTAATGAGTGACTGAAACAGTCATAATCCTTGTAAAAAAAAGTGAATATTAGAGATAAATATTTCTGATAGATAAAATATTGCAAAAATTTAATAAAACCATCATGTAATGAAATGTAAAAAATTTACCTGAAAATGTGTGGATATACCAACACATTCTAGCATAAACCCATTGAAATACTAATAGCAATAAAATTACCTTTATATCTGACATCATGATAGAATATTATAATAAAATAATAATAATAATAATAATAATAACAAAAAAAAAAAAAAAATAACAATAATAATAATAATAATAATAATAATAATAATAATAATAATAATAATAATAATAATAATAATAATAATAATAATAATAATAATAATAATAATAATAATAATAATAATAATAATAATAATAATAATAATAATAATAATAATAATAATAATAATAATAATAATAATAATAATAATAATAATAATAATAATAATAATAATAATAATAATAATAAATACTAAGAATAATAAAGGGTAAAAATGAAGGTAAGGACTACAGGTCTTAGTTAAATATTAGTAAATATTACATAATCTATATGTGCATTAAATAAATTTATAATAATAACAATAATAATAATAATAATAATGATGATGATGATGATGATGATAATAATAATAAAATATATATTTTTTTAAAACACCTTAGTTTATTAATGGAAAATTTTCATTAAGAGCAGTCTGCTAAGGGTGCAAAGTCTTTTTGTGATAGCTTGTCCCTGTAGGAAACATACGATGCACCAACAAAGAATAAGCATTTTTGAAAAATGGCAAATATAATTTCAGATAAGCATAATAATAAGTATAAATGTTCTTAATGCTAAATTATATTCAAATATAACATTCGTTAGCATTTAAGAAGTTGGCCAATATGATATTTAATTAGAAAAATTATTCAATTAGTGATGTTGAAGAATAGTATTATATATTTCATAGAAAGTTTTCCCCAAATCTGTGGCTTTAATGGAATGAGCAAAAGAAATATTTATAAGTTCTTGACATTTTTCAAAGAAGCACAAAGACACTAATTTAATTAAATGATAACAAGAGTCATTTCCAGGCATTTGTTTTAGTAGCATAAACAAAATATTTATAACTTCTTTTTTTATATTGTAAAAGAAGTACAGGACACAAATTCAATTTCTTAATAATAACAAAAGTCATTTTCTGGTTTTGGTTTCCCATAAATGAAACTATCATTATTTTTCATTTAAAAAACATATAGCAAAAATATTTACATTTTTTTAAATGTATTTCAAAGAAAACACACCCATGCGTTTGACTGAATAATAATAAAAGTCAATTCTAGGTACTCTTGGGTTTCAATAGATCCCCATTTTTAAAGCATTTTTTTAAAAGTAACTGGATAGTCTGCAATTCACAAAGCATTTAAAAACTTCCTTTGGATTATTAATGCAAACTATCTTAAATAAACAAATATATTTCAAATTTTCTTTATTCATGTCTTGATAGAGTTTTAAAAGTACTAATATTCAGAAAGAACAAAGCATCTGAACTTATTTATATTTTCTTTACAATACAAAAGTTAGTCAATATCAGGTTTCTTATACATATTAATTTATTAGCAATATTCATAAAAAAAGAGTAAATATTTTAATAGCATTTCCTCCTGTGCTAAAACAGAAGGTTATTTTCATATAACTACCTAATTAAAAATGTTTAACTGGGAAGCACAATATTTATAATAAGTTAATGAAAGATATAATTATTTTAAACAGTTTATAACAGAATGATTAGCATAACTGTATATGTAATTTTTTCTTGAAAGTTATATATTCTGAGCTATCTTCTTAAGTTTGAAGTTCTTTCTTTTCAAATAAAATTGACTCAAGAAAAGATGAAATAGTAAAATGTCTAGCACTAGTTTATAAATGAACATTTTGAAATGCATCATCTGGTCTGTTTTAGACCTTAAAATTGAATAAAAATGAAGAAATTTACTTTTAACAATAAATTAATTTTTGTGGCATTTCGGATAGTAGTATAAGAGAAAATTCAAATATTGAACTAAGCATAGAATGAGCAAGTTTACCTTTAAAACTTGTTAGCAAATCATTGTGAGTTTGAAAACAAATAAAATTTATACTTTATACTTTAAATGAAAATAAAAATAATTATAAAAAATTAACACTATTCTGGAATAACACTGATGTTTTGAGTACACCAGAACAAGCACAAAGATGAGTACAAGGAAAATCAGCAGTTGACCAAGTTGCAGTTGTCACCCCAAATGATAATAGTATGCTATCTTATAGAATTTTTTTTAAATCAATCAAAGTTTAGCCACACCCTTGAAAAGAGACATTTGGGGTTAAAAGGTCAATGAATTTTAACACTTCATTAAGATTCATATTTCATTCTGACCTAATTGATTTTGAAATACCACATGGTTAACAGTTTGAAGTTGAAAAAAAGATTATTGATAACTTATTAATAAACTTAAAGAACAAATAAATAATTTAAATAATTATATTCTTAAGTAAAAATAATCTTCCTTTCCACTCTTTATTAGGAATCATTTAAAAATTTAAACAACCCTTTATCTGGCATGTTTAATAAAATAATTTATTATTAAAATTTTAACTTTTAAAATTAAATAACTTGGTAATTAAGACCAAGTAATCATTAAATAAATGCAAGCACAAACTTTTACACACACATGTAGACAGAAAGTTAACTATTTCTTTAATTTAAGCTGCTTTATTAACTAATTTAAACTTGATTTGACTAATTAAATTATTAGTTGACTGCAGAAACTACCTTATCTTAACTGAACTATCTTAATAACTTTCTTAATTAAAAATACCTATTCCTAATAGCTTAGTAGAATTAAAATATTAACTAAATTTTTATAAAAGCAACCTATTATTGTTTAATCTAATTTTACAAGCTTTATTCTAGATTAAAACATTTAATTTAGCAAATAACTTTATTAATTAAAACTTACTTTGAAGTATTACATAATTCCATATGACTTACTCCTACAACTTATAAAACAATTTAGCCATCTTTTAACTTTATACAAGTACATAGCTCATTATAATAAAAGCTATTTCAATACAATATTTTGAACAACTAAATCACTAATTGATTATAAATAGAGAAAACATAGCATTTGGGTACATTTTATATTATTTACAATTTTTTAGACATTATTAGGCATAGCAAACCACTTTATAATAGTATGAAAAGAAAACAATGTACAAAGTACAGGGTTACAATATATATAACCTCATCAAATATGCAAAGAGAGGGAGTTATAGAGAGTCTGAGCCACATCTTATAATTGGCCAGCCTCAGAATCGATGGTGATAGGCATAGCATATTAATACAACAATTGCCAGGGTGCCAAATTGTAGCCTTAATGAAACTTCCTTATATCAATCATTAATTATTAATAATTTACTTAATGATTTACAATAATATGTCATGGATGGATTAATAAATAATTAGTAATGAATAAAACAATTAGAGTGTTATTAAAAATAATACCTAATAATCTCATATTTTTTTATATTTATTAGAGAGGAGAAAACTTTAAGCTCAACTCTCCACTGTACTTTATATCTCTTAGCACACTCTCTTCCATTTACCATCAAAGTCACAATTAAAATTTTAAAGAATTAAAATATTTCTATGCCCTTCATCATCCTCCCAATCCATCCCTCCATCACACTCACATTCATAACCCATCTTTACTAATATTTCACTTTATTCTAAATTTCTCTATCTTGCTAGCTTCCCTCTCCCTTATGATAATTTTTCCTCAGGGCTTCAGAATAGTAAGGCATAAAAATCTATACACTCTTTTATGAATTAGTGGTGATAAATAAATACTATCCCAGTGATTACATCCATAGTTGACCTTGGCTAAATCTAACATAGCCAATGTCAATTTACTCTAAATTTCCAATAATTACGATTAAGGTTTAAATATAAATTTTGAAAATTACATATTATAAACACTTTGATAATTAAAAATATAATTATTAACAAGTTCATCTGGGAAGTATTTGAATACAATGGATGGATAAATGATTTATGTCCATCCACCACACTCTATATCACACAATAATTCTACCGCATATTATAAATATTTTAATCCTAATGTGCTGAATTATTTTACTAACATTCTGCAATTGTGATTTGAATTCTGCAGTTTTCAAATAATTTCATAAAATAATCGTTTAGATAAATTTTACCTGGTATAATGTAACAAAGTAAATCATATTTCAAATATAAGTGATAGTGTATCAGTGCATGATTGGGATTTTTAGAATTTATTGGACCACAGAACAGTGAGACATAGACAAAAGTTTATTTTAAAATAACAATCTTATTAACAAAGATAAACTTAAAAAAATCTACATTATTTATCTTGCTACATTATAAGACAACAAATATTATTTAATTCATAATGAACTGAGGTTTACAATTGCTATGGAATAGAAGAATTATTATACTATTGGCTTTAACAATCATTAATATTTAGATATAATAAATATTACATTTCTCCATATATTTTTATGATTTCAAATAAATGATTTATTCAATTATTAAGAATATGATTTATGAAGATAACTCTTCATATAGTAAGGAGCTAGTAATTTACATTAATTAGTTCAACTACATATGCCTCAACTGTATGCTTTTAAAATTGAAGATATTTTATGCATTGCTTACCCTCATGTTAATTGAACTACTTACTATTCAAGTGTTTAAGAATTGGTATTCAGATCGATCATTCTCTTACATGGATACAAATCATATACCAATTTCCCTTTAATAATAATACTTCAGTTAGCATACCAGTCCAGCAAAGTTCTCAGCTGGTTGTAAATAGAACTTTGGATACACACTGCTTATTATTGTTACTTTCTGTGTTTTAATTTTCAAATTCAATATTTAATTTTATCATTATTCTTGGCTCTTATTCATGAAATAAAGCATTTAAATAACACAATGTCTCAGTACAATAAATCACACATTCAATCCAAACTCATCAAGAAACATCAAATTAATTTTAAGACCCTGTAAACAACATTCATAACTTATACTTTACTGTACCTTAAATAATGAACATCCATAAGGAAACGAAGTCAGCATTAACATGAGAGTTGGCAAAGACATGTATAAGAGAAAAATACCTTTTCATTAAGGCTAAGGTATGCTAGGATTCATTGCTAGTCATACAAGGATACATGGGTATGCCTAACACACTCTGGACATCAATAAAGAAATCATCTTATGGTGCAGAAATAACAAAGTGGGAAACTCATCCACTACTTCTAAATACTTCATAAAATTTTACTAAATATTTTAGTAAGTAAGCTAAGCTACAACTTCACTAGCTAGGTGGTGATTCTTTAACCAACCACATAAACAAAGGTCTCACACTAACATGTATATAAAATTTTTCACTTAAACTACCATCATGAAATGTTGCTCTGAAACATAAGCCAACAATTTTCTAAGCATAAATCATCTTACATCTAACTTATTTTAACTTTAATAATAATAATAATAATAATAATAATAATAATAATAATAATAATAATAATGATGATGATGATGATGATGATGAAGAAGAAGATGATGATGATAATAATAATAATAATAATAATTATTATTATTATTATTATTATTATTATTATTATTATTATTTTGGAAACATAGTTATTGTATTCTGTCACAACATGTATTCCATCTTAAAATATAATATCTATATGCATAAATATTTAATAATAATACTTGATCTTTTAAATACACTTTATATAATAATTAATAATTAATAAAGCAAGTCATATATAACATGACATTACTTTTATGAGCTTGTAATTACAAAAACTTATATCTCTCACTCTTTTAATTAAGGATAAAGCATAAATTTAATAATTAAATAAGGCATATTTTAAAAATTGTATACTAACTCAACTAAGAAAAACTTTAATATAAGTTAAATTCAATTTTAGGCATATGATTAACTCTTTTGCTAATATATTTAAATTTAATATTAAAAAAATAATAATAACAAGTAATAAAATTATACTTAAACAGTCCCTATATCATCCTCCGAGTCTTTCTTATATATTGCTGTAGCTTCTAATTTTGTTTAGTTTTGTGTTTTGTTTTGTGTGCACACATATTGAACTACAAAATCCAGTGGAAAACTTTTTCGCGAATTAATCGTCGAGATTTTTTATTTATGTTAGAAGTTTTAACACATAATCCACTTTTTTCTTTTAAATTCATAAAATATTAATCCAAGATCTTTGTTTTTTATGAAATCACTTTTAGACATTTATTTTGGGTTTTTTGCATTAGATTATATCTCATAGTGGAAGATAACCAGCTTTTCTAATTCTGTTTAGATGTATACATTGGTTTAATGCAGCTTTCTGGAGAGAAGTCCATTGATCCACATATTTCTCTATAAATTCTCCTTATATTCCAGTAATTTTGTCATAGGTTGGTCACATCTTTATTTAGTTAATAATTATATTTCTTTTTATTTATTAATCATTCATTTTTCATTGAAAAATTGTTACTTTAATTTCACAATGATACCGTAAGTAGTAAAACATATAATATATAAAATTCTAAAAGATGATACCGTAAGTATTTCAAATGGGATTTAACAGATAACATTAGCATTGGAATTCAGTTCCACACTTATTTTTAAAAAAAAAATAGATTTATTTTCTTTTTGAATTTTTGATAATACAAATAATCAGATCCATCCATTTTAATAAGTAAAAGTTTGAAATAAAGATTTATAAAATATAGTGTTTCCTCGATTTTCCTTAAGCAAAATTTTCTCTGCGGTTTCAGTTTCATTGTTTGCCGATTGCCAAAACTGTTTACAGTTATATGGAAAGAAATCATGAAATTAGTTAATTTCAGTAGAAATAAATATATGCCCAATAGGAAACTTTACTCACTAACCATGTCTTACAATTTTAGTAATTTTTGAAGTTTCTCATTCAGAAAAAGAACTAGAAAAAACAGTAAAATTTAAATTTTTAGTAAAAAAAAATGACAATTTAACCTGATGAGGTTCTTCTAAATAGACTGATGATGAAGAGAGCCCCTTTTTAAGAATGGATTGAGCTTTTATACTGTCTGGGCCCTCTCTTTTTTATATCTAAATTTTAACTGGCTGATTGCTATTGTTTTTACAAATTATTTGTTCACACTTTTACCAATATCATGTGGTTTTTGTAAGAATTTTCCCACTCATGGAAATCCCCTGAAATAACAAAATGAACGTTTTTAATAAAAAAAAATAAATAATGCATAGCAACCTAACTTTAAATCCAGGATTTTGAATAAGAATTGGCTGCTATATATGAGAGAGTGAAATAAAATCATAATTTTTTGAAAGTGCTTTCCATTGAGATAATGTACTATTCCTATTGATTATTGATTAATTCTATAATTAAAATTTCTTCTATATTTTACATATATGCATTTTCGCACACATATAAAATTCTATCTGAACTGATTGCTTAATACTTTTATTGATTTTTGATCTTTTTTCTTAGACAATTTGCTTTTAATAAATTATAGTGTTATAATTCACTGTTATAAAAATACGATTTTTACTCGTCACCTTCAAGAAGTTAACTTTATAAATTCTAACCACCTATTCTTTCTTTTCAGTCGCTAAACTATTAATAATAATAATTTGTAAAATATTTTAACAGCTATATTTCTCAACTATGATAGTTTCTGATTTAATATAACTTTACTAAATTGACACCAAAACAAAATAATCTCTGTTTATAAGGCTTTATGAATGAATTTTGTTCATATACTAAGTTATTTATGTACACCTATTCATTTATCAAGGTTTAGAATCTAGGAAAAAGTACTCTAAATCCATTCATGCCCGAGATACACAGGTCAGGAGAAATCATAGATCCTGCCCTATTTACCCTTCTCTAAAACTATAACATTATGAACAACACTCCTTATGATAACAGATGAATTTTATTTATTTCAGTCCAGTAGACACAGTAAAGAGACATGAGATCTTTAGGGTAATTATTTTAATTGAGGACTATCAACCAACTCTAATAGATATCTTAAGTTCAGAAGCTTGGTGATTTAAAGAAATTGCAAATGGCTAGCATAATTAGGAAGACACAAATCATAATATAGCATCCATCCACACTGAATGAGAACAGAGTACATACCCAATAAATACTACTTAAAAGAATTGTCTTAACTTTTGAATGCATTGTTATTAAAATACTAAATGAACGAAACTCAAATGAGGAGACACAAATACATGGCTAATTATTAATATATAGCAATTTAATAAACATAAATAAGTTATTTACATAAATAAATACAGCACAGATTTCATGTGGTTAATAAGTTGTATATATAGGTGGCATGATTTGTGGAACATTAGATATACACAGATTCACTATTGTGAGGACATGTGCAAGTGATAGTTTACAGATACAAGTAGTAAAACACTTATGTTTATGAAAATGTGGCTTGATATGCTAATGAGAACTATTAATGATTTACAATAGATAATTGTAGTTAATGTTATAATGAACCAAACAGATATGAGTATTAGTTTCTGATTGCATAAGGGAAGCACTATAAAGTAACTTCCAAAGGAAAGCTTACATTAGATACAACAATTAAGCAATGTGATACATTAAGAAAAGCTATTTAATTAATGTCACATTTACTAATTATATGATTGGGGTCAACATTCATTTACAAATTTACTTAAAATTTGGTTTAATAACTTTGTCATCCATGGATGTACTTAGGTCTGTCCAAATGAGAGAGTGAATAGCTCAAATAATCTTTATCATGACACTTATAACAGATTTACTTAAAGAGGATGGTTTACAAAGATCATTGTGTCATGACTTAGAGATAATATCAGGCATACACATAATCAAGAGGACTTGTGGTGCTGACTACAATCATAGCACTAAAATAGAATTAAAGTCCTTTCTTGGATTGTGAGTTGTCAACATTTATGTGAATCCACGTGTATTTATGACAGAGTGATTTGGAGATGATTGGTAAGGATGTCATGGTTTGGGTTTGCTGATGTAATCCCATGCAGAGCCTCAACAATCTAATATTATCCTGAGACTGATGCTACCAAGCCTCATTTTGGGACATGCTACATGAATAACATCCTAGAATTCTAGAGAATAAGCATGACAAAGCAAAAAATATGATGTTTTCAATGCTATCATGAGTGAGCAATGCCAGATACAGCTTAGGTCTTAAATGACTGATATATTAATTAAAACCCCAATGAAATAGTAATATCTTGCATAACACCATGATAAAATAATAATTCATTCATAAAGATAAAATGTGACCTTGGCAAATTAGAATGTCAAAACAAAAGGCAGGAAAATATTATTCCTTCTATTTAATAAGCCCAAGTATACCCGAATAACAAATATATTATAAAACAATTTATAACGTTCAACAGTGTAATAAGCAAATGAATAATTATTAAAATGAAATGATCAAAATTTATTTAATAAAACATAAAATGTATTTAATATCAATAGATTTAGATAGAGGGAAAATATGTTTATGATATCCCATAATATGATGGTTTAATAGTCCACCATTACACACATTTTAGATATTAAATCAAGTGAATCTTCTGTTTGGTAAGAAATCTTACATTTAAGTATTTAAGCATCCCATAGTATCAGGATGGTGACTAAAATGATACAAGTTTTCTGGATTGAGCAATTAGCATATCAAAATCAACAAAAAATATACATTTAAAATTAGATTAAACAATTTTGCCACATAAAATAGAAAACATATTTAGAGCATAAAATTTACAAGGTAATATAGATTAAAGATTAATAATTCTGTGCTAGTGTTTTATGCAAAAGCATTAGAGATTCACAGAGAGAGAATCATTCAAACCTAACATAAATATAACTGATTTTATAGTCAATAACCATGTACATAGAAAATTACATCATGATTATAAGCAAATTTGTAATAAACTGAGGAATAGCAAGAGTTCATTTAACGGCAAAAGAAATTACCTTCCAGATAATATGGCGGTCATTTGTATTACATGTGTATGACATTTAGGCATGAAAAACATTTTCAGTGATGCAAAATATGGATAAATAATGATAAACATCTTTTCAGGGTTTTTTCATAGATTAAGCAAGGCAGTTTTTATACGGCAATGGCATGGCAGAAAGACATTATGAGGATGATCCAAAGATCAGGAGAGTTGACTTTTGCCTCTACTCAATGGTCATTTTCTAGTACTGACTAGGTCAAAAGACAGATGAAGAGTGTCATGGGCTCATGTAGAACATGACTAAAACCATTTCCCCCCTTATGTTCAAAATATGACAATATTTTGAAAATATTACACCTTCCAGAAAGTTTTTTACTCATGACAACCGGGCATGCTTGCAATTCTAGCTTGATTTTTTACTACCAATAGACATAACAGATTTCCAGAAAGCATTATTTAAATCTATTTTTGAGTTCAAAATAGATTTGAAGATATGATTTTGTTAATTTTGAAATTGTTTAAATAGTTAAATGATAATGACATTTTAACATTAATTAATATATGTTCTTTTGTCTCATAACATTTTAAATTGAAATAATTGCTTTTCAGAACTTTTTTTGATATTACTTTAGCTTTACATTATACAAACAAATGATATATAGAATTTTCTATATATTTCTTTATAAACAATATTACTTTTTGTATCTGTAATACATATATGCTTATACATCATTATTTGTGATGAAGGGAATTTAAGATTTCAGAAACACATCAACTAATAATAGTGAAATTAGCTAAACATAATCATATTTAATAAATGGGGTGGTGGTAATGTGTGTACATATATGAACTTCTTCTTTCTTAAATCATAAAAATGTATGTGGTGAGATTTTAAATCATTATTTTTTCTTTCATTATTTTCTTCTCATTTTCAGATTCTATTGGTTGATATGTTTTAAGAAATAGTTTATCCTCCAATAGTTTTTTTCCAAATATTGTTAATTTTTTAAATTCACACTTTCAATTATGCTCTCAAACCTTTTGAAATCTCTAGAGTTACTCATAGCAATCTCTAATCATATTGTTCAATTTTTTCCAGAATATATGTTTTATTAAAATTGATGTCATGGTTAGTTAATTTAATGTGTGAATAAATGGTTAATGAATTAGATTTTTCTCTGACTGCCAAAATGTGTTCATCCTTTCTTATGTTTATTCTATGATTGGTCAATCCAATATATGAATGTTAACAAACTCCACATGGAATTTTATATACGTCATGATACTTCAAAGAAATTTTAGCTTTGGGGTGTGGAAATATTTCATTAATTACTTAAATGTAGTATAATATGGGTGGATATTTTTTTAAAACATCACCAATTTTATCAGTTACTCTCTTCATATTTGCCAGAACAATCTTAATTTTTGAAGTATCAAAATATTCTTTTCTTATTATATAATAAGCCCTATTAATAATCCTGTGATCAAAACCATTATATAGAAGCATTTTTAGTAACAGATATCTTTGTGGAAATGGCTTTCATCAGAAATATATAAAATTCCATGTGGAGTTTGTTTACATTCATGCATTGGATTGACCAATCATAGAATAAATATAAGAAAGGAAGATCACATTTTGGCAGTTAGAAAACAAACTAATTCATCAACCATTTATTCACACATTAAATTAACTAACTATGACATCAATATTTATAATAAAATATATATTCTGGAAAAAATTGATTAATATGACCAGAGATTGCTAAGGGTAGCTATAGAGATTTTTAAAAGGCCCAAGACCATAAATGAAAAGTATGAATTAAAGAAAATTAATAATATGTGGAAAAGCTTTTGGAGAATAAAATATTTTTTACAACTTTTTAACCAATAGAATTTGACAATGAGCAGAAAATACCAAAAGAAAAAATAATGATTGTAAATCTCATTACATATATTTGTATGATTTAAGAAAGAAGATGCTCTGAGAAAAATACTTGTTATTTTACTGAAATGTTAGCAATTTAGCTATTATATTTTTATTACATGGAAGCTTGCAGAAATAATACTATGAATTCATCATTTGTCCATGAGAATATTAGAATTAATATATATATATATGGTCCAGTTTCCATGTCTGAGAGGGGAGTCACATCTTACTACAGTCATATCAGGAGTCTTTTTGTAGGATGCAATAAAGAATCTGATCAATGATTACATTCATCTCTAATGGCTAGCTCAAATAATTATGCATTAAATCTGAACAGAATTTATATCAGTTCACCCACTTTCTATGTCTCTTTCAGGTTACATTACACCACAGGTTTTAAACTCAGAGAGAAGTTGTGGTTGACTCTCTTCAAGGGTGAATCTACATGAATAACAATTTCTTCACATTTATATAAGTGCAATGAATTAATGATTTTATAACCAGTCTTGCTAAAAATATTATGACATAAGAAAAAAGAGTACATGTGTGAATATAATTTAAATAGTATGTAATCATTCTAAAATAGAATGATTTTGATGAATCAGAGACTTCTCAAAGTTCCAAAATAGTTTAACATGTTTTATTTTAACAAAGAAAAATTAAGAACTATTCAACAAAAATCTGAACAAGGAAGTGGGTGTCGGGCATGCATCCCTAACATATAATAAGATAATTGATTATTGAAACCATTCATTTTCTACGTCTATTAGGTATTCATCATTAGCATTAAGTGTTTACAAATTTATTACAATTTAAAATAAGAATTCTAATAAGTTTATATTTAAACCCAAACAGTAGTATAATGGTTGGTGTCCTTGCAGTTTAGTCTAACTGACAAAGTCCATCTTCCTTGGAAAAGAAATCCCCTGTATATTAATAATCTACTGTTTATAGTAAAGCACGTGTATATAAAAGGTTAGTCTTTCATACCAAAAAATAAAATAAAATAAATAAGTTAGTTAATTAGTATAACAAGTTAACAAACAATTCTGTCCTATACATAGTGAGTATTCTTAATGTGGGCAAAGTAAAATCTTACTTTCCATATTAAGTTAGATCTTCTGTCAAGTTTGTTCAGGAAGGGAAACCTAAATTTTATTATTACAAAACAAAAATATTTGTTTATCATATAAGCTGTAATCCTCCTTTTTTATTTTGTGATTTAAAAAGTGAAACAATCCAAGTTAGACATATTATTCCTCATTGTTCATAGATAAAGGTTAAATTTCAGATAGTTAACTTAAATGATTTGAACAACACTTTGTCTTAAGAATGTTGTATAAAATGTTTGTAAATCTCACAGCTAAGTTTCTCGATCTTGTAAATTCATACTCTGTCTGGGATTCATACATTGGTAGAGTGAGCACTGTTGATGATATGATGTGATGTGATGTACTGTAGCTTCTCCTTAAATGAAGTCAAGAATCTCTCAGCAATTATGCCCAGAGAAACCTGTTAGCTACTTTATTTTACATTCCCCAATCTATATTTTCCCATATTCTGCTCCATCCCATTTTCGCAACATAATCTTTGTCAACTCTATAGCCTTTATATTTTGTAGCAACCATTCTATCCTCTGCAAGCTAATATAGTGAAACTAAGGTAGAAGCTCATTCTATAGAATTTTGGCATCTCCATTAGACATTCAATGTATGAATTAATGTTTACATCTTCTGGTAAGCATCTGCACAAGACCTCAATGGCAAGTTATTTAGATGGAAAACACTGAAGTAGCTTTTAAATATCTAATATATTTTTGCTTATAAATTATTTAATGATAAAAGCTTTAAAATGTTATTCTATGATATATAGATATATTAACAGATGCAAAATTACTCTACTGTTAATATTCAAATAATGTACTACTATTCCCTTATAGTTTTCACAATTGATATTTCTATTCTTCTGAATGATTATTGTTTAATAGGAAACTCCCTTGGGTGGAAGTTTGTGATATTGTAAAAGAGTTTCTTGCTGTCAAAGGCTATGAAAGTAAATAATTTCTTTGCTTTAATCAACCATCTTTGCAGTTATTCTCATATTCAAATCTAAAAAATATATATTTTTTGTATATATTTTTTTTATTATTTTCATAAGGTTTTTATATATAGTGATTGTTAAGTTCATTAATGTTTTTAATTAAATAATTTAATCATAAACTTTCATCTTTTGAAGAATGGGTTGCTTGGATATGCTTACATAGATCATTTTTAGGTTCTAAAGTTCAAGTCTTGGTTAGTTTCCTTGGTTACTAAACAATAGGTTTACTTTTGTTTTATCTATATATGTGGATTATTTAATCTTTAATTGTTATGTCAAGTTAGGGAAATATTTTTAATTTTTTTTTATTTAACTGTTTTCTAATTCACATTACTAATATACTTATAATTATTTTTTTTTTTGTATTATAGTGACCTCAATCATTTATATGTTAAGTTGTATATTAGAGTGTATACAGGCTTGCAAATGAGCATGTACATGAGTATTTGCATATTCTGTAAGTGACTCTTACAATATATATATATGGTACTGGTCACTTCTTCACTTCTCTTGATCACCGAGGTGCCACTAGTCACTTACTACATAAAAATATTTAATTTATGGTGATCAAAAGTTAGCAATGATGATGAATGCCACCAGCTAGACCCAGGGGGAAAAAGAGATCTTTAATATTGTTCAGATAATTGAGAAAAGAACACAAAGACAAATGTCAGCCAAAATAAGTTTAAATAATTTCATAATTTATTAAATTAAAAAAAAAGAGTTAAATCTCAAGCAAATAAAAGTATAAAAGCTTGACCTAGATTTCTACAGCATATTTATCATAGAGTGTATGAGAGTATTGAAAACATTAAACACCCTGACAGATAAGTTTGTTTTCTCGCCTATAATTTAAAAAGAAAAATTTATAATATCTTCCTACCAGTGTTTATAAAAACCAATTCCAGTTTCTCTATTTAGATATTTCAAAACAAAAGGAGTCTTCTAGAGCAGTGATCTTTAACCACCAGTCCAAAGACCAGTGCTGGGCCACAGAAGTGTTCTGTTAGTCTGCACTAGACTGGCAAGAAAGTTTGTAATAACAAAATAATAAGATTTTAAACTTTTAATTAATATAAACAATTTTTATTTATTTTTTCATCGCATTTTTACCTGATTAAAAAAAAAGAAACAGAACAAAAACAAAATCTAATCAATCATACTAGAAAAGTTTTTTATTACACAAACTTCAGTTGTCTTTTGATAGCCAATCATGGCTACTTGTCAGCATTGTTAAAACAATAAAATGTAACATGACTTTTTTGATCTCTTAAATTTTTTCTACTCTCTCTTTTAATATTTCATTTTTAGTGGGGTTTTTTGGCATTAACTTTTATTTTTTAAATCAATTTTTATTACTTTTTTTTTAAAAATAAAAACCAAAAAATAAGTTCTGTCTCTAACTTTTACAAAGTATTTCTTAATACATCCTCACCACTCCAAAATAAAGTAAGATCAAAACTTTTGACTTTTTCAAGTTTCAATTTGTTTTTTTTTTTTGTTTAAAAATATGGCCACTTTTTTTTAGCCTATAAGGTGATATCTTTTTTGCCTTTATTTGTATACTGCTGATATACTAAAACTTTTATTTTTAAAACCAATTTTTATTATGTTTTTTTTTAAAATAAAAACAAACGAAAAATATTGTCTCAGTAAAGACAAAGTATTTTTCAACCCACTCCTCCCAAAAAAATTAAAATAAGATCTTTTTTGGCTTTAACTTTTATTTTTTAAATCAATTTTTATTACCTTTTTTTAAAAATAAAAGCAAAAAATTAAGTTCTGTCTCTAACTTTTACAAAGTATTTCTCAGTACACCCCACTACCCCAGAATAAAGTAAGATCAAAACTTTTGACTTTTTCATGTTTCATTTTCTCTTTTTTTTTTGTTTAAAAATACACCCACTTTTTTTTTGGCCTATAAGGCAATATTTTTTCTGGCTTTATTTGTATACCACTAAAATACTAAAATTTTTATTTTTAAAACCAATTTCTGTTACCTTTTTTTTAAAAATAAAAACAAACAAAAATAATTTTGGTCTCCATTTTTTGTCTCAGTGATGACAAAATATTTCTCAACCCACTCCCCACCTCCCAAAAAAAAAATAAAAAAAAATAAGATCAAAACTTTTGACTTTTTCAACATCCAGATGAATAAGATTTTATTCTTGCATGTTTTAATAATGAAATAAAAAATGTAACCGCAAGCATATTAATGAGAACGATTGTTATTGTATTGTAATGCAACTTGAGAAAGAGTGTTCAGCATGTGAAGGTAAACAACACCATTACAATACACAATAACTAGTATGTTGTTTTGGTCAGTTATAACAATTATGCTTATCTAAGGCTAAGCAGGTTACATCTTTAAGAAAATTTATCTGTAAACTTCTGCCGGTCTGCAGGTGTGAAAAAGTTGAAGACCACTGTTCTAGGAAATATAATAAAATAGTGCAGGCAAGCTTTTCTTGGCCCAGAATAAAACATCAGGACCAATAATGTCATATGTATGCATAACAGATCATAATTAACCATGTTCAAGGTGATTCAAAGTTGACCCCAATACAAGAAAGAAAAATATAAAAAAAGATTACAATTTTACATAATCTTAAAGAGAAGAAAAAATATCCAATCTAAAAAAAACAGAACACTATACTCAATAAACTGCCAGCCATAAGATTTGTGGTCTGCAAGAAATGCAAACTAAACCTAGCTAATTTAATTACAGTATAACAAAAATGGGACAAGTGAGTTAAAACAAAATTATTAATATCTTCCTCAGCATTTATCAAGGGTTAGTAATATAAAATGAAAAAGTATACAAAGCATATAAAATAGAAACTTGCAATGCACTCTTGGATAAATAAAAAAAGTATAAATATGGGATCTTAAAACAAAGTCCAGCACACACTATAAATAAAATACATACTCAATGCTTAAAGAGATTTAACTTGAATATGCAAAATGAATTATAAAGCAAAGTTTTTTAAGACTAAGCTGAGACTTTAATAAGACATTTAAACCCTGATTAGAATATGAAAATGTTTACTTCAAGCCATAAGGTTAGGTTCAGTGGATATCTTTCAGCAGTGCACACAGTTTATTTTACTTCAAAGTTTCTATAAAAAATGTGGCTTCCATTTATATGTTTGGGAGACTAGAGGTAGTCCTAGAGATCAGTTCTTATTCAGACTTTTAAGACATGATATTGAAAAAACAACCTGGGATCCAGGGTTCATCTTTAGGAGCACTGTATATTATAGATAAGATTCATCATGTTATGCATCTGCAGAAATGATACTATTTGGCAATTGAAAGACTAATACAATTTCAGCAGAATTTCTTAGAAGCACACAGCAAAAGGTAATCTTAGCACTGGTGCTATATAAATGCAGGCAGTAATTTTTGAAAAATAAAGCAGTACAGAAACTTGAATAATTATCACTACTAGCAGATTAAAATCTAAATCAATACTCAACCTGCAAAATAAAAAGGAATAGTCAAATAATAATTAGTCCAAAATTCCAGGGCTATTCATGTGCACTTTTTTCTCCCATGTCATCTTTAATTAGAAGTTTTTGCTGAGGGCAAATCTCTATCTCAGACTTAATCTTAATTAAAAATCTGACCAGGGTTTCTGTCTTATACAAAATTAATTTTAATAAAAGTAAATGCAAAAGTATGTCTCAGCTTTCTTTTTTAAAAATAAATTAAAATTAGATTACAATTAAAAATAAAAGAAACAGGAATTCAATTAAAACTTTCAAAATTAAAATGCTTTTCTTTTTTTTTCTTTAAAAGATTAAAATTTTCCAAAATTAAAATACTTTATCCAGAAAGGATGAATTCATTTATATTTATAATTATAAAAATATGTTATAGTGGATAACCTAAAAAGAAAATTTGTAACATATTAGAAAATGTTGTGCACATCATTCTTTTTTTTTTCAATTTATGTTCATGTAAAAGTAAATAACTTTTACTAAAATCTTAACTATTTTTCTAAAATAATTTTATTTTCAGCATATTATATCAAAATAATTTATAATATGTAAAAAAAATACTCTAAAACATTCATTTTCATTTTGAAAATCAAAACAAAGAACTTGAAATGGTGGAAATTGTTAACAAGCACTCTCTTTTGTTCAATATGAAAAACAACCAATCAGCACCTAGGAAAGTCTACCTTCTCCCATTGTTAAAACTTTAGACTTAAATATTATTAATTTTTACTTGTAAAATAATTCTAGTGTTCATTATCTTATTGTACTTCTTATGCTTTAAAATGAGCATAAATTCACTATGATAACACAAAAACTGCCAATGTTTGAGTGAGTTAAAGTCATGTTAATCAAGAGACAAAGATGACAATAACAGGTTAAGAAATTGATCGATATATTTTATTAAGTTCTCTACTTAAAAGATCATAAAAATTTTTATATATATATATATATATATATTCTAATAGTAACTTTGCCACAATATAAAGTATTGATCCCAGAATCAAAGATATATAATAATACATTCAATGTTTATTATAAATTTTGATTCAAATAAATAGGAAAGTTGATGGTTAATAAAATTCAAATTAAAAAATGATTCAATTCAAATATATAGTAAAATTAACTCATGTGATGAAGATAATTATGATTTATAACATAAGTACAATTACTCCCAAAAGTATTTTATTTGTTTTTCAATTTCAATAAAAATGAACTCAAAGGTGCCAAACCTTCTAAAAAAACTTTTCATTTGGAAAGTTTTTAAAGGAATGATGTTCATCAATTATAATTTATAACCCCCATTCAGCATGTATTCTGCCCATCCTTTTTTATATATTTAAGTAGACATATTAAGGTCCTATGGGTGAGGGGTCAGAATGACTTAAAGTCAACATGGGTTTGACAATAATATTTGCATCACAAAGGCTTTGAGCAGTCCATCCATGTAATTTCAATGATATAGATGGCTGAATAGTTTGAGTGTGGAGAAAATTTAAGCTATTCATTAATGTTTGTATATTTTCAATCTTAATATAAACTATGCACTGATTCCATATATGTATTGGAGATGGTGATCTGGACTAATTGATGAGTGCTGGTTCCGCACAAAATATGTATATTGGAGATCATTTATCTTTTTAAATGTATGCAGAAATTTGTGTCAGTTGTATAAGATGGAGTAGATATCTTTAAGAAGATTGAAAGTCTGAGTTCAAATCCCTTCTAATTACTTTAAGTTTAGTATAGACAATGTATGTGTATTTAAATGTCATATATATATATATATATACACACTCATAATATGTATAAGTGTATTCTTCCAATCTAATTTTTTTATAAATATAAAATATATTTGATGAGTTTGTCTCCTCTTAAACAAGAAAAGTATCTAAACATAATAACTTTTTGTAATGCAATGACTTTATTTACTTTCTTTAATATTGCAATCTATTTAATTTTGAGAATATTGTTCGAGTTTATTTATATATTGATTTTGGCATATCTCCGATCCAATGTAATAATATTTTCCATTTTCTTCGAGTTGAAAAGGTGTTGGATCTTAGGCATGCTGAAATCATTACATAAATAAACTTAATATTCTCAAATTTAAGTATATTGCACTTAATATTAAACAACTTAATTAAAGTCCTTGCGTTACAACAAATTATTATATTTAGTTTTCTTTGTTTATAAATATACGTAAATAAAATAGATTAATCAACTTTGTTTTATAATATTTTTATTGACGTTTTTATTCAAGATTTATTTTCTGTACTAGTATTGCTAATATTAAAAACAAAGTAAATAAAAATTGTATGCTTATACAGAAGTTAATTCATGTTGTAAAATATATATTTTAGGATACTATAAATCCTATAAAAATGATAAAGCCTATGAAGACCACGCCCTTTTCACTGACTGATGAGATACTCGATTTCCTAGGAGGTCCAAGAATTAAATCATTTTGTGATGATGTGAAAACATTTGCTATTCTTCCTAATCATATGACTTCTACAAGCATAGAAAATTTTTTAGGTATGTGTTACATAAACATATGTATATATTGAATGTTTTTAGAGTGTTTTCGTGAAGAAAATAAAAAGTTAAAGTTAAAACGTTAATAAAGATTTGAAAACTAGGTGTAGTCAGAATAATGATAATATCTAGTATACATAAACCATTTGTCTCACTTGAAAAAATTTAAAAGAACACATGACATTTTATCTACATACTTTTTTATTTTTTTTTATTTTTATCAGTATATTCTGTATCTCAACTCATCACAGAAAATCAGATTACATATATATATATATTGATAAATTGTTGTTGTTGTTGTTGTTGTTGTTGTTGTTATTATTATTATTATTATTATTATTATTATTATTATTCAAAAGGCCTTTATTGTCTCAAAAGAATACAACATTAGTGGTTACATAGTAAATTAACTGCTACAAGTTGATTACAAATTTTAACATTTACATTGTCATTTTTGATAGAGTTCTTTCTGGATTTACATGAGCTTAAAACATAGTTCTTGTCTACATATAATATCCTGGATTGTCCATTTTGCCTAGGTCAACAGTCCAAGTGTTATAACACAATTTTCATTTTATTTTATCTCCCAAATGGGTCAAATATAATTTATCATTTGAACCCCATTAGCAAATCAATCACTTATAACAGAAGGGGAAAAATTGTTGCCAAATTGTCCTTGTTGCTAATTTGACATGCGTATCCTTCTAAGTTTCTTTATAATGTTTAATTTTTCCAACTTACAATGTTCAAACTAGTGTTACAATATCTCATTGTATCTAATTCCCAAGTTTTGGTCCTATGTTTCTTTTAAATGTGTCCTATTCCCAAAACTCACTGATGTTGCAAGATTTCAGGTTTTCAAAAAAAAAAAAAACCACACTATACCGGTTCCCAAGAGTTTTACCATTTTTGTCACTATAACATTGATCTAATCTTAAGTAATGACCAGGTTTCTGCATAAATGTCAGGTCTGGCCAGTGTCTTATCCCTTTTCTGTATCATTGCAAGTTTATTTGAAAAAGTAGCTGGATGCCTCCTGGAATTGTTACCAATTAGGAAGGTGCATCTAGTACACCAGTATGCATATAGCACAAAGGTTGCTGCCCTGACACTTGGTGTTAATCCCTCTCTAAATGCAGAAATTAATTGATGCATTGTTACATTACACTTCCTGTAATTGCTAGTTATCAGATTTCTTATCTGCCTAAGTCCCTCACAGTGGTATATCAGATGTGATAGGGTTTCCTCAGATTGATGGTATAACCCACAAAAGGGATCAATTGACATATACAATTTTATTATTATTATTATTATTATTATTATTATTATTATTATTATTATTATTATTATTATTATTATTATTATTCACCACCAGGAGATTTTGATAATCATGGATTATATCTTAAGCTTTGTATATCTAAAATTTGTTATTTTGTTAGAAGAAAATATGAAATAATTTTTTATAACTTTATTTGTAAGTATATAATTTATCATTGGATTCAATTTATTTTACTTGGATTGCTCTAATTTTAAAATTATGGGACCTTACAGGAAAGCCTGTCCTTTGTGTAACGATTTAATTTACGGAAGCCAAAAAAGTGTTAAATGCTCAATGGATTGTTCTTTTAAATTTCATATTGATTGTTTAATATCTAATAATATGGATATTCTTAGAAATAATGGCCAGGATAATTTTGTATGTCCAGCTCATTTAAAAATATGTGAAAGTCTACAAGCATCTAATATAACTGCTAGAAATTCAGTTATAGGAACGACTGTCTGTGGAAAATGTTTGACTGAGATTACTGCTGATGAGTTAAATATTGTTTGCAGAAAAAAATGTAATAAATCTTTTCATTTAACGTGTATGCAACTAGAAACTATAGATTTAAATTTATTAGTTGATAAAGATTTCAATAATTTTGTGTGTGTTGATTGTCAAGATTTTATTTAGGAAGAAAATATTTCTTGCTACGAAACAATGTTAAATGAGAGTGCTCCCCCCTCTGGGCAAGAAAATAGCCATGCTTGTAATCATTGTTGCAGAACTTTACAGGAGCAGATATCTGGTTTATTGTCCACTATAATTGATTTAGCTAAAAAGATTGATTTTCTCGCTAGCAAGAATCAAAATTTGAAAACTATTATTATTAATAGAGATTTTAAAATAAACGAAAAAATGTCTGGAGATAATATACCATTAGTTTCTAAAAAAAAAAAAAATTTTCTAGAGTAGACAAAGATTATTCTGCTTCCGCTTCCCCCACTTCTGAAGACAAAGGAAATCAAAGTCAAATTTCTATTTTTACTTCTGAAAAAGAAGCTGTGAATGAAAGTCCAAAAAGTATAGATATTAAAAAATAAAAATTAGGAAGAGTTTGCCTTTACAAAATAAATTAAATAAAAGAAAAATTGGGGGAAATGTTGCTTCTATGGAATCAGGGGAAATGACCGCTGAAAATTTATGTCCTCAACAATCTAATTTTGAAAGAGGAAATATTATTTCTAATAATAGTGTTAAAAAGTGGACTCAAGTTTTAACTCAAGGTCTAACTGTAGAAAATAAAAATGTTAAAACATAATATTTTAAAAATACAAAAATTAATAGCAGCGGTTTTCTTTTAAAAAAAGACACTGATTTAGACGGTTTTGAATTAGTCACACACAAGAAAAGGAATGCAAAATCTAATGCATTTAACAAAAATGCTATAATAGGAAATCTTGCTGACACACGATTAAAAGCTATTCCTGGTAAACAAAAATATAAAAGATTATTTTTGACTAGATTAAATCCAGAAGTTACATCAAAAGATGTGATTGCTTATATAACAGGAAAGTTAGACACAACTGTGGTATGTCATAAGTTTATACCTGCAAATAAATTTTATTCCTCATTTTATATTTCTGTCACGGGCGTCAGGCATTTATATATATCCATTTTATGGGAAATTAAATAAAGATTTAATTGTTAATGAACAAATAAAGGATCAGGTAGTTGAGGATAATATTGGTGATGTATAATGGATTATTGCATTTGTAAAAATTGTAAAACAAAATATAAAAATTCATCACATAACAATGGTAATAAGAAGTTAATTAATAAAAGTAACATTTTCTGTTGTTATATGCAAAATGTTAGAGGGTTAAGAACTAAATGTCAGTTATTGAAACATGCTGTTCTTGCAGAAGAATATGATCTAATAACCTTGACAGAAACATGGTTGAATGATCAATTTGTTACTGATCACATTATGGATGATAGATATTTACTATATAGACATGATCATGTAAACTCTAAGCTTTCAAGAGGTGGAGATGTTTTATTGGCAGTTAAAAACAACATTGTAACAAAGCAAATAAATATAGAACTAAATTTTTTTGATTCTATTTGGATTGAAATGATATTATGATCTCAATTGTTTTTGGTTGGAAATATATTATAACGATCTGAGATTCTACATCTGTGATATTTTCATATTCCTTTATTTGTTCTTCACTGTTTATTTGCAGATCCTTATTTGTTTGATCTTTTATTTTACTTTGGATGCTTTTCAGTTTTATATTTTCTCTTGTGATTATATTTTGATTTTCAATTTTTTCTTGTGATTGATTACTATTGATGAGTTTTGTTGTGCTGTTTTTCCACTCTTCATTTTTATTAATCTTTTCCATTGTCAAGTTTAATGGTTCGTTCTTATGTTGTATTGTTAAGATACTTTGTTTTTCCTGATTTTCTTGTTGTTTAAGACTTGTATGTATCTTGCTGCTTTCTGCATTATTTATTATTTGGTTTTGAGTTGCTTGGTTTTGTTCTGGGATTTCCTTTGTTTGCTAGTCACTCCTGTGGTCTTTCCTTGTGTGGCAGTCTCCTGCCAGATGACCTCTTTCTCCACATGCATAGCACTTTGGCCTGAGTCCTTTTATTTGAAGTGTGGGGACTGCTTCTTGATCAATAATCTGGTTGGGGATTTCTTCAGGATTGATGTTTTCTTTTAGTTTGATTTTGAAATAGAAGCTGTTGGTATGTATAGGGATTGGAGTATCGTTACAGTAGATAGGCTTGATATAGATTGCCTGACCATAAGGGTGAATTAGTTTGGTAAAATCTTGTATGCTATATCCAAAATATGTATTTTTCAAAATGCCTGTGTAGTAGTTTTGTATATTTTTGTCAACCACCACTAAAGCATAACTTTCTAATTTCTGGACTTTTATTTGAAATGCTTCACATTGATTTTTGTTGTAAAATTCTATAGCTAAATATCTGGAGTTGGGATGTTCTCCAATAGTCATGATGCTATCCCATAATACTTGTGTTGTTAATTTCTTAAATAGGAGTTCTCTTGGAAATTTATAGAGGGATAAATTTTTGTCTGTAACTGCTAGTATTAACGACTTGTCAGAAAAAAATTTTTTAAAACTATTAAATAATTTTGGGGGCATGGTATTATTAAATCTAGAATTAATATCTTTTATTTCTTCATTCCTCCAGTTGATCATTGATGGTTCTAGCTCAAATTCATCACCGATATATATATCGTTTATTTTGGTTTGATTTACTTTTCTAAATCTAGATTGACTTAAATTGGTATTTTGTTTATTATCTTGGTGTTGTATATTAGATTTTGTAGCATTTGCGTAGGTTTTTTGATTTAATATTATATTTTCCATTTGGTTGAGCGTTTTTGAGCTATTTGACGTGTCAATTTTAAATCTTGACGCCATGTTTATCTTTTGATGTTGATTAAATATAATTTAAAAAAACGATGAATTTCTTACCTTTTTTATTTTAAAAGCACTTCAAAAACATTTACGATTGTTATCTAGATTGAGGAAACTTTTTACTTTAAAGATTTAGTTGAATTCCTTTTGTCTTCCAAAACTTTTAGGTAACAACGTTAATCGGGTTGTTCCATTTTTTAGACAGCAGGACCGCAGAGTTGTTGTTATTGTTGTTGTTGTTGTTATTATTATTATTATTATTATTATTATTATTATTATTATTATTATGTTTCAAAAGGCCTTTATTGTCTCAAAAGAATTACAAATTTTGCATTTACATAGTTTGTCTACATATAATATCCTGGATTGTCCATTATCATTTGAACACCATTAGCAAATCAATTACTTATAATAGAAAGGAAAAAATTGTTGCTAAATTGTCCTTGTTGCTAATTTAACATGCATATCCTTCTAAGTTTTTTTTATAATGTTTAATTTCCTCAATTCACTATAACATAGATCTAATCTTAAGTAATGACCAGGTTGCTGCATAAATGTCAGGTCTGGCCAGTCTCATCCCTTTTCTGTATTATTTCAAGTTTATTTGAAAAAGTAACTGGATGTCTCCTGGAATTGTTACCAATTAGAAAAGTGCATCTAGTACACCAGTATGCATATAGCACAAAGGTTGCTGCCCTGACACTTGGTGTTAATCCTTCTCTAAATGCAGAAATCAATTGATGCATTGTTACATTAGACCTCCTGTAACTGCTAGTTATGAGATTTCTTATGTGCCTAAGTCCCTCACAGTGATATAGCAGATGTGATAGGGTTTCCTCAGCTCGATGGCATAACCCACAAAAGGGATCAATTGACGTATACAGTCTTTTATGGCAAAGAAAATATGTGGTAGGTAATGCAGATAGATTAAGTTTTATTAGAAAATTGAAAAACTTTGGTTCTAAGGCCCATCGTTTATACCTTTTAACCAATTGCTTATTATTAATTCCCAGTATTGGTTCTAAAGCAATTGTGTTATTATCTTCATGCATTAATTCATAAATTTCCCAGTATTTGTATTTATTAATAAATTGCTCTGGGATTTTTGATTCTGTTTTACAAAGATGTATTAATTGTTCAAAATATGATAATTTTTTTGGTGGTGGTTTATCAGTTGGAATGACCTCTATGAGCTGCTTAATTTTTGGAAATTGTTTAATAATATCAATTATATTGTTCCTCGTTCTCTGTTTTGCAAAAATACCATTATCATGTAAGCCCAAACCATTTTTATTCAATGGCTGACATAGTTTTGCCATTGATATTGCCACGACTTTCCTTGACCATAGTAGTTGATTGCAAATGGTCTTAATTTTGGAGATAAAAGCTTTTGAGAAAGCAACCGCTGGCATAAAGTAAACTATCTTAGTCATCATCAAACTATTAATCAATTGAATCTTGGAATATACTGACATATAGGTATTGGCTAGAGAGTCTGCTATTTTCTGTATTTCATTTTTCAATTTGTTCTGCAAATGACATCTCATTCCAGTAGTCACTAGATGGAATGGAAATCCAAGGAATGAGCCTGGCTTTGTCTAGAAAATGGATGTACATGGCCTTCCTGTGAATATAGTCCATGCTGCTGTTTTTTCTGGATTGAAACTTAGTTTAAATTCCTTTGAGTATTCTTCTAAAATCATCCATAGTTTTGGTATCTGCCTTTTTGATTTCAGGAAAACTATAATATCATCCATGTATGCAATGCAGGTCAATTTTTGACCTGTTCCTGGGATCTCCATTCCCTCAAATGCCTGTTGTAATCGGACAAGAAGGGGATTTATATATAAAATAAATAAAATGGCACTAAGTGGAGACCCTTGTGAAAGTGATTTAGTTTGGGTGGAAGCTGGTGAATTTCTGCCATTTAGAGTAATGTGAAGCTCACGATTTAAGAGTAAATTTGTTATAACATATATATGTGATTTTGGCATTTCAGTGTCATTCAATAATCTCAACAGTATAGATATATCAACATTGTCAAAAGCCGAAGCAATATCCAGCTGTACAACAATCGGGCCATATCTTTTCTTTTCTCTAACTGATGTCAAAATAGCCTTAAATAACATAGCAGCTTGTGTGATAGATGAATGTTTTTTAGCAAATTGAGCTGGTGAAATTATCGGTAAAATAAATGGTTCTATTTTATCTTTAATTACTTTCTCTAAAATCTTTATGGGCAATGGACCCATTGATATTGGCCTTATCTCTGATAACAAAGGAATGGGCTTCTTTTTTTTTTAAATGGCACGATCGCGATTGTATTAACTCCCTCCATTGTTATTATTCCCTGCGATAAATAATTTGCCAGCTGACACAGGCATTTGCTAGTCAGTTTGTCAAGGTGTTTTAATATGAACAGTGGAATTCCAGGGCTTCTTGGGTGACAGTTGTTGTCCATTTTATTCATTTTCATTATAAAATCATCTATAGTATATGGTGATTCAGTCTCTGCCATTCCAAATACATTTGGCTGGTATTGTATCAATTTTCCTGGTCCCAGCTTATCTTTAAAATAGTTAAGAATTGGTAATATCATATTATTTCCAGTAAATGTTTCATTGTTTATTTTAATTGCTAATGGCACTTTGATTTCAGGTTCCCTCCCTAATGCCCATCTAATATATTGCCGAGTCCATGTGTGTTGATGCATTAGGCATATTTTACTTTTTTTATTTTTTAAATAGCTCTTCAGTGTTTCACATGCTTTGTTATAAGCATTTGTTAGTATATGTATATGTTTCTGTGTGTGCTGATTAGGAGTTATGGCCACAATACGTTTATGAATTTGTTCTGCAAGCTTCAACAACCCTGAGGGAGGTGGCTGATTTTTCACTATATGATTAATGTTAAATGACAGGATATTAATGTAAGCTAAATATTGCTGTATTGGGTTAAAGGTCATTGAAAGAATTTTATTCCACATAATATAAGTCTCTGAAAAAATAAATTCGGGTGTTAAGGTTGGAATCAACATTCTTATTGTTCTAGTTAATTGCATTCTAGAGACTTGTATCTTTCTGAGGTCAATTGATATGAACTGAGCTGAGTGATCAGAAATTGCTGAAGGGATTAACTTCATGCTTATTAGATGATGAAACACTGGAGAGTAAAAACAAAGATCAATTAATGATGAAAATCGGCCATTATGAAATGAAACAGCATCTTCAGGTAAGTAACCCCTTGCACTCATCAATGGAATTGATAATTTATGTATCCACTTATTTATAAACTCATCATATGTTACATTGCAGTCTCCAATCAAAATTGTTGGATTAGCTGTAGATCCCAGTGTTGAATTAATTGTGGCAATTATTGTATTTATTTTATATTTTTGCAATGGCATATAAACAAAGATTACATTTATTTTAATTATTTTGTGAAATAAAGTAACGATTAATAGATTTGCATCAATGTATATGATTTGAAAATTGGTAAACTGGCAAGCAGTAGCTATCAAAAGACCTGTACCAGCTGATGGAGAGGTAGAGTCTCTTGAACATGCAACAAAGCCCTCACTATTTAGAAATTTTGCTGGATCAATTTGTGACCCTGCATAAATTTTGGTTTCAAGCAGTCGCATTATATGAGGTTTTATTTCCTTGATCCATTGTTTCAACTAAAATATCTTTTCTATTGAATTCAAACCCCGTACATTAAAAGAAGCAATTTTAATTTTCATTTATAAAAATTTACTTTTTACTTTGAATTTATTTAAATTTACTTTATCTTTAATTATCCTTATTTTAGGCTGTCTATCAATTGTAAATCTTGGGCATCTTCGAACTCACTTTCAGTTTCAACATCAGTATATCTGTCCATTTGATACCGTTCTCCTGTGTCATCAAACATAAGCTCTCCTAATTTTAGCTTTTTTCCTGTTTTCCTGTTTTTTTGGGTCTTCCTGGCTTTCTCTTCTGTTCACTATTAACCTGAGTAACTTGTTGCATATTTGGCATTATTGTCTGAGTAATTTCAGTATTCGTATTGTTCCTAGTTCTTTGTTTTTTAGATAATTCCAGTTCTTCATCCAAATTCATATTCTCTTCATTATATTGCTTCCCATCAACATTTTTTTTAAATGTGTGTTTGTCTATATTTTTTTCTAAAGCTTTAATCACATGCATTTGTATATCATTCCCTTTTTTTTCTTTTACTTTTGTATTATTTATCTTAAGGTACACTTTTTCCTCCAACCTTAATGAAGAATCTGGAATCTTCCCAATTTTGCTATCATCATTATTTACATTTGCAGTTTCATTTTCTTGCTTATCTGTATTTATATGTGTTTGTATAGAATTTTTTTCCTTTTCACTTCCTTGACTTCCCACATCCAATGTCAGTATTTGCTTTACATCTCTTTGTTTATAGCTTGTTTTCTTTTCTAGTCTTTCTTCTGATAAATCAAATCTTTTGTTATTTCTGTTCTTTGGACAGTCTATAATCAAATGGCTTCTTTCTCCACAACCAAAACATTGTGGTCTTAGCCCTTTAATGTTTAAGTATAATACTGCTCCATGATCCATAATTTGCCTTGGAATTTCTTCTGGTTTAATATGCTGGTGCAGCTTTATCTTAAAATGATAACTGTTGGTGTATATAAGTGTTGGTGTATCATTGCACAAGATTTGCTTAATGTATATTGCATGCCCAAATGGTTGGACCATACTTTTGAAATCATGAATGCTAAACCCAAAATATGCATTTTTAATGATTCCTGAGCAGTAATTTTGCATATTTTCATCAACAACAATCATTACGTATCCACCAATTGTTTTTATTTGTGATTTAAATCTCATTTTTTGATTTCCATTGAAAAATTGTATAGCTATATATCGTGAGTTTGAATGTTCATCGATTTCTGAGATTGAATCCCATAAGTTTTCTTCTGTTAGTTTTTGATATAATAAGTCTTTGTGAAATTTATATAATGTTAGATTTCTATCTGTAATTGCCAGCACTAATGATTTATTAGAAAAGAATTTTTTAAAAGATTCATATAACTTGTTTGGTATTGTGTTATTAAACTGGATGTTTATTTCTTGAATTTCTTCTTCTGTCCAATTATCTTCAGTTTGTTCTGCTATATGATTAGGTGTCTCATCTTCATTTTCTAAACTTAATTCAAAAATGTCTAATGAATTGGCTCTCCTAAATCTGCCTATTTGTCCTTCCCCTCCGTTTTTTTGTTCTCTTGCTGTATAATATTTTCTAATATTGCTTTTTGTGGTTTCATTGCAGCAATATTTGCATAAGATTTTTTTTCCTTACTGGCTTCTGCAACTGATTTGACATCTGTATTGTTATTTCTTTTACTAACAACGCAATTGTTATCTGCAGATGCCATTTCAACTAGATGACTAGATTTTCTTAGGACAAAATAATAATAAAAAACTTACTTTGTTAACAGCGTCTTTTCTTATAATCGGAAATCGATTATAATTTTCAAAATTATAAGATTTTTAAACTAATAATTAGATTCTGTTTGCCTTTAATGAAGTACATTATTATTATTATTATTATTATTATTATTATTATTATTATTATTATTATTATTATTATTATTATTATTATTATTATTATTATTATTATTATTATTATTATTATTATTACTACTATTATTATTATTATTATTATTATTATTATTATTATTATTATTATTATTATTATTATTATTATTATTATTATTATTATTATAATAATAATAATATGAAAATGTTCATTCAAAAAAATGTTAATATATTTTCTCAAAGATATATATTTAATAGCTATTGCATGCTTTTCAATTATTAAAGTTAATGCAATATATATATAAAACAAAAACAAGTTATTCCCATAACATGCTATCACTTGTTATTTATGATCAATAGATGGCGTTTTACCAAAACCACTGAAACAAGTGTAAATATTTGTTTACATAAACGACAAAAGAGTCAGAATTCACTATAGATGGCGTTTTACGAAAACCACCAATAAAAGTGTAAATATTTGTTTACATAAACGACAAAAGAGTCAGAATTCACTATAATTCTGACTCTTTTGTCGTTTATGTAAACAAATATTTACACTTGTATCGGTAGTTTTGGTAAAACGCCATCTATTGATCATATATATATATATAATGTTAGTACTGAATTAGTTGTTTGGGTTTAATTACTATTCACAAGGATATTAAAATGAGTAGAAATTTGTTGTACATTGTAAAGTAAAATTATTAGCTACATTCAATATTTTATTCAGACTCTGTTTAATATTATTCTCATCAGATCTGCTATTCTTACAAAACCTGGGAAAAGCAAATAGAAGTATATTTATTTTTATTTGGAAAAGCAAAGTTAACAATAGAGAGCAGTAAATAATATAATATAGATATAAACAATCAAATCTTTTGCATTTAAAAGACATGCCTCTAAAACTTATATTTAAGTTATGACCTATCTTCCATGTAAAAATTTTCAGATCTATTTACTTAATGTATTTATTTTTTTGACAATTTTCTTATGACATGTAAAATGACGGATTAAAAATTTGAATATTTACTAATATAGAAAATCTGACTTTTTATTTATGTGTGATTTTAAAACTTGTATATTTTTAGTAATTGTTTGCATTTATTTATCATATTTAAGCATCATACTCCAAAATCAAATAGGTATATTGGTAGATTGACTGTAAATTGCATATATAAGTGAGAGTATTTGTTCTTGACAATTATATAGTAGGTGATATCTCACAATTTAATAATAAGCTAAGTGCATTGCAAATCTGAAAATTTTATTGTTTACAGATATAAATAACTCAGACATATTATGTGTGTGAAAAGTAAAATAGAATACTGCAGGATAAATATATCTCAAATAGTTTTAAATGAAAAATATCATGAAAGGTATGACAGAACTTTCTGGACTGCCAGTTGTGATTTAGTGAGACATATTATTTTTCATATATTTTCATCACCTAACTAATAATTTCTGGACACCTTCTTATTGACTGTGCTTATATATCTATCTCAATTTACCTATTGTCATTGAAGCTGAAAAAATAATTTCCAAGTATTCTAATCTAGACTTTAATGAACCTCAGTCAAAATTGGTGATGAACATATGGAAGGATCTTATCAGATTATAAAACTATTTCTAGTAATGCTAGCCAAGCAACAGTAATATTTTCTACACATCATAGTTTATTAATGTGCATATGCCTCTACTAATATGCATATCACTCTAAATGTATATAGAGAGAATAATATCTATGACTTTGCTGAGAAGGCTGGTAAAAGTGTGATTTGTTGCACAGAATGAAGAATTCCAATGTCTGGAATATGATTTTGACTAACTAATAGGATAAAAACTTTAGGAATGTTTCTAACGAATAAATACATTCTTAATAACTTGAATAGATTCTGAATATTTTGGCTATCTGGAATGCTTTTTAACTTAAATCTTCTGAATTGCTTGAATAGGTTGAATACAATAGATTTTGGGAAACTTTTATACAAATCCCTGCTGTTTTTCACACAAAGTTTCTAGAACTTTCAAGATTACCATCTCAAAGTAAACAATTTTTTTTTTTTTAAATTGAGACATTCCTATAATTATTTCAAAAATAAGCCAGGTTTTTAAATAATTACTTTCACATTTTGCACTAATTACTTTTATTAAATGTCTTATCTGAACAATATTGACTCTTAATTTTTTTTTATTACAATAGATTGAAATTGTTATACAAAGTTTTAAAATAATATTATATAAAAAAAAAATAAGAAATTTATTTATAAAATTTACTTTTGAAAAAAAATTATATTAAACAATATTATTTTTCTGATTCATGAGTATGTGCATATATGTATGTGATTTCATTTTACACCACACATTAAATAAAAATTAAATTGGCAACACTTTTAAATTAACTTATAAACAGAAATTTTGGCTAAAATCTTCCTTTTCTACATACATATATATATTTGAGATGTAGAAAAGCATTTATCTCAATAAATACAAATAAAATTGGATTTTTGGTTCATGTTTGTAATAGAAAAAGGTATAAATAGTATGGTGGGCAGTTAGAGCATGCATATCAAAACATAAAAAAGAGTAGAGAAAATTTAAAGACAGAAATGAATCAAATATGTACTGATATAACAAGAGGTCTAGAGTATAGAATAACCAGCAGTAGAAAATAAACATATGTACTCCACTATAAGATCAAACAATACAGAAGATGTCCTGTAGAAAATGAATATAGGAATTTAAGGAATAAAAGACAGGATGAAACAACTAGCCAGTTTTTGTTTGCAGAAAAGAAAGAACCACCAGAATAAGAACACCAGCCAGAAGATATGGGACAGATTCTCCAGAAATATTTCAGGTAGAGGTCAGTCATGTGGGGGAAGTTAAAATCAGTAGTGATGTCACTGGACAGAGGATAGGGCAAATGTTCAGCAGGGTTTCTGTATGAGTTTAAATGTTTTTAAAAAAATGGGTAGGAAGAAAAAAAAAATTGAGGCATGAAGAGCAGTTGAACTGGAGACTTTCTCCAATTCAAAAGGCAACTATTCTAAAATCAAAATTAAAATGTACATCTATTAAGATTTTAAAAAGGAAGGGAAAATTTTATTTAAAATTTTGTATTTTTGTTATTTTTAGGTGTACATGCCATAACACATGTACTCAATTATAAATGAAAATCATAAAAATATTTTGCTTAGAAAGAATTTTGATTGAGATAATTTTTTTTTTCGTTTTGTTTTAATCGATTTTAAAAACTGAGACTTATTTTCTAATTTGTCAAAAGTGGTGTTTTCTTAAAAAGAGAAGAGAGAAGATAATGAATATCCCTGGTTAAAAATTTAATTAAGATCTCATGGGAGATAAAGACTAACCCCAGTTAGATTTTAATATCTGGTGGGAGATAAAAATAGTATATAAAAGCTTTTTTTGAGAGAGAAAGAAGGAGAAAAAGAGAGAAAGAAAATAGATGTTCTAATTGTGAAGTGAAGTTTTCTAATACAAAATTTCTGTTTTTGTCACATTAATTGGGAAGTCAAGACTGCTTATAGAAAATAGCTAATTACAAATTGTGGGTTGTGGATTGCTAACTGCTAAAGCAACCATTCAAGAAGAAAAAAAGTCCATCCATTGACAATGCAGAATCTACCTGCCTTAAAAAACCATATTAAAAGTATGACATGCTAAAATCCTTCCAAGACAAACTCTGGAGATTGAAATAGGGTCTTCATGAACATGTTCTAATTTGTCAGTTCAAAACTAATCCTGAAGATTGCTTTCCTATTCCATGACTAGATTATGGAAGATAAAAACCATAGTAGTGTACTCTTGGTGAGAATAAAACCTTGTGCAGATTTCTGGAATAAGTCAAACAGAAAAATTTAAGGCCTGAAGGTAACTGAGAATTCTTATATTTTAATCAGGGTGTAGGTCTAAGCTTGATACTTACAGAAAAAGAAATACAACCGTATGATAGGCTTATTAGTAGGAGTTTAAATATTATTAGTAGTTTTCTAAATATTTTGTTTATTATATGTATTTTCTATTATTATCTATAAATTGTAGATAAGTAAATTAATATTTTATTTATATTGCTTTATAAGGGAGTGTATTGTAAATTGATATTTTATATTCATTGTTTTTTGTATTATTATTTATTGTTGTTGTTAAAAAATTAGGCAGATAATAGTCATTTTTCTTTTTAGATCATCCATCATCTTTTATTTGAATTTTTTTTAGCTTGATGTGTGATTGCATTTTCTGCAGGTGGTAGATCTTTTGGCTAGCGATTTATCAATTATATAGTTCTATTTTTCTTATATGCCTTATAGGGCATAAGATTTTGTTTTATTATATTTAAATTTACATAAAATCATAATCTTTTCTCTTTACTTGTAAAGAGGTAATCTTAAGGGCCATTTAATAAACCCAAGCACTTATTAGGGTTTAATATCATAGAATATCCTTGTTTTGTCCCAATTTTTACCAGGTTAAGAAAAGATCACTCCGCACTGTTTGTTAATTTCCTTCCAAGATCATGTTTATTAAAAGTCTCTAGAGAAAGAAAAATAGAAATCAAATTAGAATTGAATTTGTGAAGACACATAACTGGCAGAAAGATCATGATAAGTCCCTTTAAGCTTAGGTGATAACAAAAATCATCTGCTGAAATGTTTGATATATCATAATATTAATGTACACTCTTAAACAAATAAAGTTGTGGAATTATGATCAAACTTATCTTTTTTTACTAATATTCTTTTAATTTAATAAAACTTAAAAATTATTAATAGTTATATTTGTTTTTGACTAATGTTTGTTTCTGTGTCCTATCCCTCAATTGTCTGAACAATGTTTAAGATATCTTTCTCTCCTTATGTCTAGCTGGTGGCATTTATTTCAGAATGTGCATTATAACTTAACTTTTTGATCACTGTAAATCAAATTTTCTAAGTTGACAGTGTCCTAGTAGTGCCCTCAGTGATAAAAAGAAATGAAATGTCTAGTACAATATACATTTATATATAGAATTTTCAACTAATATCAAATAATCCATTGTATAAGAAAACACTAAAAATAATAAGAATTTAATTTAGTTTCTCTAATTAAATGACAACTTATCATAACAATTTTTTAACCTTCATGTGGGCTTCTATGTTTGTTAGAATAATTTGAAATCCAGTTTAAGACTGTATTTGTTTATCTACTGTTTATTTTTATATATCAAAATCCAATTCACTTCAATGTCGATTTTACCAGTCATTTCAGTAATACCTATTTGGGTTATTTTACTTGAGTATTTTCCTTTTGATCTTTTTTTACTTCAATATAATCTCTTCTTACATTGTTATGTGATATGTTGTCACTGTTTAATCTTTTTTTTAAATTTAAGTTATTTCTATTAAAATCTTTCTTTAAGTTTAATTCTACAATTAATTTCATTTATTATTTTTCAGTTGGTAACTTATTCTCATTCTTAACTAACAGTTTTTTTCTCATTTTTAGACATTTCTTTAATATTAGTTAATATATACTTTTAATGCTATTTTCATGCTTTCGTCTGAAAACTCTTGTAATTTTCTTTGTAGCACAGTAGTAAATATTTTTTTAAAAATAAGCACATTATTTGTAAAGTCTAGATGACTAAAAAAATCTTCATTAATTTTTATTTCTTTAGTTTCTATTTTAATGCACAAGTATATTTTTCATAATTCATTATGCATTTTTTTCTATTAACATTAAGTTTTAAACAGGCAAAAACTCTCCATATAGTATTGATTACTCTGGTTAGCACAAGGTGGCACTACTATATGGAGAGTTTTTGCTTGTTCACTAACAGTTATGTGCTAGCATGAGATGGTGATCATGTGATGTGTAGTAATTTAACACCAATCCTGCCTAATAGGATAATGGTGGCTATGGTTGTTAAAGAGCCAAAGTCACCAAAATGTATGGGTGCTGAATTGAGTTCAGATCCATATGACTTTATAAGCTATTGAGCTTAGATTGAAAATAGTATTGTTTTCAATTTAATTATCATAGTTTTGTAGTAAAGTAGAGATAAAAGATGACAGCTGGAGGGTTGCATTAGATCCTAAGATCTAGGTGCAGTGTTCTCAGATCCAAAGCTCCTCACTGATGAAGACCACAAGCCAGAAACTAGTCTGGGGATATTGAATGAGTAGGCACTAGATAGGGATTTTATGCACAAGCCTTCTGGCATCCATTAATTACTCGGGTTAGCACAATGTGGCACTACTAAATGGAGAGTTTTTGCCTATTTACTAATAGTTATGTGCTAGCATGAGATGGTGATCATGTGATGTTTAGTGGTTTAACATTACTTTTTATTTATTATCATCATTTACTCTAATCACTACAGTGGTATTTTAATTAATATTTATAAATTATGGCAATAAACTGGAACTTATTTTTGATAATTTTAAATTTTAATCTCGTCTAATTTTTATAACATTATTTGTTTCCTAATTTACAAATCTAAAGCATATTCACTGATATGTTCTTGCATAGAAGTGATAAAATACTGATAATTCTGTAACATTAAATATCTATCTCAACATCAATATTACTTTAGCATTCTTTCAATCATTGGATATATTTTTATTTTTTATACAATTGATATTTTTTTCTAACAATTCTTTATTTCTTTACTTACCTGTTAAAAATGTCTATACTTATTACATCATTTTTTGAAATTCGTTATTTATAAGTGGAATTTTAGATCTTAATTCTTTGTGTAAAATATTTAGAATTTGAAAAGTTGTTTAATTTGTTTTGTTATTTTTATTACAATGTAGTTTTTGTGCAAAACATATATAGTTAATCATTCCACATTTTAGTAATAGTACTATTCTATTTATTTAAGACTTCAATTCTTTTTTATAACTTTTCTTGGCAATTTACATTTATTATTTGAAATTTAGATATTATTTTACAAAATTCCAGTTATCCAATTTTTGTGATTATTTTTTTCGGTTTTCATATATTGCCTTAGATACGAATCTACCCTGCTATTTACATTCCATTTTCTCTTTATTTTTTCATACACTGTATCTATATTACCAGATAATTTGGGGATAATTACTCAATGCATTTAAGATTCAGCATACTTTGTATACCTAAAATATAAATTCATAAAAAAAGTTAGAAAAAATACAGAAAACTGAAAGATAAAAAGGAAAGAATATTTGTCACTAATCTAGTCAGCAATCCTCATTTGATATTCTCTTTAATTTACTCTTTGACTATTGCTTTAACATCATGAAAAATAGTGGGATGACGAATTGTACAATTGAAGATTGGGGGGGGGGTGATGATTCATCATAGTAATACTACTACACTTCATTTATATATCTAAAGTGTAATCTAAAACCTCTTAGTTTTTATTTAAAGGTCTTTTATTTTCAAACTGTTTTACATGGTTTGTGGTGTTGGAGGAGCATCTGATTTAGGATTGGAAAGTCTAAGGATCAAATCTGGTACTCACAATTCTGGCATTTAACTTCTTATGAATTCCCAAACAGTAAGCCATTAGCATGGTTTGGAGTAATTGGTAGAGCATCTAACCTGGGATAAGGAGGTCCAAGAATCAATTGTTGCATTCACTGTTCCAGCACTCAAACTTCTTATGAACTCTTAAGCAATAAAGCCCTTCAGTTTTTTGAAATACATCTGTCTTTTCAATTTCTTATTTCAATTTTAAAAGGGGGAGGAGATGAAAGACATGTAGAGAGAATGGAGAGGGGATACAGTAAGTTTTCATGATTGATTTCTAATAATATTATCTCCCAAATATTGACTTACAAAATTATTTGATGTAGGTAAATTTCAAATAACCTTTTCTTACTTGTAATTGACAAATCGTTTTAGAATTTTGCTTCTTTTGTAGCATTAGAAAATTTTAAATGTATTTCTTCTTTATTTTTTAAAAGTGAGCAAGAAAGTAGAGAAATATGATCTCAACTTAAGATTTGTCATACTAATACTACTATGACTTGATATATAAATTCAATCTGTACCTAAAATCTAGATTGGTAAACAATTAAAAAAAGTTAAAAAGTAAAAATGGACCATTTTTTCACCCCACTGTGCATTACAAAAAAATATGTTTGTTTTTTTCTATAACTTATTAGAAATTAATTTCAAATAGTTTTCTGCATGGATACAGTTTAACATATTTTTATTTGAAAAGCAACTGGAAACATTAGATTGATGGTGTTCATTTAACTGTTTTACTATTACTTTTTAGTTTTTAATTTAAAAAATCTCTTATGGGTGTTTATGATAGAAAAAAGAAGGGGAATTCAGAGCAATTTTGCATTTTGCCCACATGCTGCCAATAAATTATTCAGTTAAAAATGAAAGTGTTGATGTTTATTTTTTGGATTTTTGTGAAGTCATAAGTAAATAACTATTAGATGAGTGTGGGAAATCCAAATAAATAAAAAAGTTTCTATTTTAAGCTTTTTTGGTTAATTTGTTGTTATTCTTTCAAAACCAGCCAGATTATTTTTATTTGGATTGTTATTTATACTTTGCATTGAGTAGCTGTTAATTATTGTTTTCATCATAATTGTTAACACAATTCACTGTTTTGCTCTTTCTCCCTCTCTCCCTATCTCTTCTTTATTTTTAAAAAGACAACAAAAAAGAAGAAATTGTTAAAAATGTTGAGGACAAATAATTAGAAGAAATATTCCAATACAAATCTGTCCATTACAAAACAAAAGAGATTGTTTGAAATTTTATATCAATTAATTTTATAAATCAATATTAGGAAGCATTTCAATGAGAAATCCAAACAAACATTGAAAACTTCTAATTGGCCATATGTCCTCCTCCTCTCCCTCCCATTTTTTATTTTCTCACAACCAAAGAAGGAAGTGAAAAGACAAATACTAAAAGTTTGAAAAAAAAGATTTGTCAATGAAAAGTAATAAGATGTTCTAGATTCTACTTTAAATTTATAAATTAGGATAAATCCCTTTTCCATATTCAAAGAACATTTAATTGAACAATTAATCATCCGAGTATTCTGTCATAATGTCACAACAGTGTTTAAAGAGTAAATTAAAGAGAAAATTGAATGTACTAACTATATTGTACCCATGTTTTAACTCAAATAAAAATAATTATATTATTGTTCTAATTCTTGACTGAACTCTATTTAAATCAATTAATATTTTAAATCAGTTTACAAATTTTAATTTAAATGTATTGGAATGTTCTGAAGATTAGAGGTGCCAATTATTAATGCAAATATATTAAAACTCATTAGTATCATCAAACCAATTGATGCTAAGTTGTATCATTGAATCTGTTTAAGCACATTATAGTCTTGAAATACATATATTAGCAATCAAAATATAATCTGTCTCAGTTCTATATTCATTTGGATATTTTCATATCTATTTTTGCTTAAGAACTTTTTTAAAAAAAGAATTTATAATAGTTTTACTTAGTTCATGAGGATACTTTCTTCCTTATTTTTGGATCCATAACCGAATTTAAACCACAATATTTTATTTATTTTTTCAATTTTAGCATTAAAATTTTTTATGACAATTTTAAAATGCT
>JAQFVV010013889.1:0-12500 GCA_028023455.1 Epiperipatus broadwayi
TATATACGTGTACCGACTTTGTCTCAGTACAATATATATATATATATATATTTGCTTTGTTACCAACTTGGAATAAATACAAATTGTTAAAAATTTACTTGTTGGAAGATCATTTCTCACAAAAAAATGTAAATGCATGTTTGTTTCATTTCCCCCAAATAAAATTATATGTGGACATTTTTTAAAAATATATTCTTTATATGTTTACATAATGAAATATAATATCTCACAAAAATATCAATGTGTGTTTGGAGACATTTGTGTCATTTCCAGTAGTAAAAGATATTGTTCAATATGTTTCCAAGCATGTCTTCAACTGATTGATTATGATTGACAGAAGCTCCTGGGTAGATAAAATTTTTGAGATCAAAAGATTAGAAACCTATTGCTGGAGGAATATTCATGTGAAATCTCACCACTAGACGAATGCATAAGTACCAAAACAAAATAATTTAAGTCAAAAATGTATACATGAAATTAGAAAATAAAATTTGATTACATTTAGTTTAGGAAATTACTAATGACAAAAACAACAACAAAACATTATAAAGTATGTGACTGAGGCAATAAGATAAAAGAAAAAAAAAGGAAAATGAAATGAAAATATGTAGTGATCAGATACAACAATTTTTTTATAAAAAACCATAGCCTGTTTTTGATTAACAAATATTACTAAAGGCATACATTTTTTATTTGAAATGGAAAACTTTCATAATTTTATTGACATGATTCCTATGTTAATTATTTTGTTTTTATTAGATACTTTTATTTAACATTGAAATTCTAGTTGTTTTTTTGTGTGTCAAATGTAATTAATATTTAACTTACGTTCATCATTTTTTTTTTCACTTTCTGGACACATATTAGGTTCAGTGATAACGCAATATGATAAGGAAATATTTAAGCTTTGTTCAACTTAAGTGTGTTGGTAGGATATATATATATATATATATATATATATATTCTATATACGCTCTTCCGATCTTATATATATATATATATATTTAACTGTGTGTATATATATATATATATATATATATATACACAGTTAAATTTCAGTGATACACAGTTATGGATATATATTTTTTAAAAATAAGTTTTTCATTTACTTTCATGAGTAATTCACAAAAAAAAAAAGCATTTGCAGTTAATTAAAAAAAAAGAAAAGAAAGTATGAAATATTATTTTTTATATGCATTTGATATATTGGATGAGCATTGTTTGATGATGTGAAAATATATATTTCTTAGTGATTTTATTATGAAACATTATAAGATATTACAACTATGGAACATTTTCAACAGTGTTAATCAATGTGGCAATATTGTTAAAATGATAATATGCACCAACTTATAATGACAATTAAAAAAAATTAAGTTGTGAATAAAAAGTTATTACACGAATATTGGGGGAAAAATTAATATCCAAAACAATATACTTCAAACTTATGAACATAATCATCCATATGGCAAATTGAAAATAGTATGTGCAATGTATTCAGGAAATTGTTAGTGCTTATTAGAATCAACAAAAATGTTAGATTAATTAAACTTAGTATTTCAGCCTATTAAGTATATTATTTAAGAAAAGAAGTCATCTAAAAACTATAAAATAGAGATTTTTTAAAAATATTAAATGCTTTTATTTACTATGCATTAAAAAACAAAGTTTCTTCAACCACAAATGGGGATTTTAGATTTAACTGAAAATAAAAGCATAAGGAAGGGATAAAAAATGAAATAAATAATCTTTTTGTTATGAATAATAAAGATTTACTTAAATAATTTATCAAACTTCCTTGATTCATTTCAAGTTAAATCTAAAAAAATGAATGTTATTGAAGAAATCTTTGTTTTTGATTTTAGTAACTGCAAATAAATGTATTTAGTATTTTTTTTTCTATTTTTTATAAATCTTTAGTATTGCCATAAGATTGAAAATGTAAAAGTATATTGTAATGTAAATAGATTTGATACCTATAATTGATATATATATATATATATAGTAATCAATGTCTGTATTCCAATTACAATATATATATATAGTAATCAATGTCTGTATTCCAATTACAATCAAATATATATATATATATATAATTATTTGAAAAACAATAAAATAATTAATACAGTAAACAATATTTTAAAAACAAATATCTACTATAATTTAATAGCAGTACCTTTAACTATCTAAGTAGTCATTATCATCTATATTCAATTACAAAAAAAAAACATTATAAATGTATACAAAAACAATTACAACAAACATCAATTTACCCACAATTCATTATTTATTATGTTAGCAGTTTGTCTATTTATAAAATGCTGCTTTCCTTTTTAACAAGATGGCTTCTTTAATTTTACATTTATTATTATTTCTTTCAATACATAAAATCTTAACGTTATCATAATCAAAACCATATATACATGTAACATTATGATCAAAGAATACTGAAGGTGATACATCATAATTTCTAACACTGTCTTGTCTTGATTTTTGCAATCTTTTATATAGAATAAATGTTTCTTTGATCTTTTCTTCAATCTACAACAAGATTCATCTGTATATACTTTTTCACAAACACACCATCATTTATATATTGCACAACTTTGATTTAAAATACTACAACTATTTTTTTAATTGTTTATCATTCTATTTAAATTAGGAGTAGTATAAAATACAACTCTACATATATTTTTATATATTTGCCTTATAAATTTCACTTGTTTATTACAAATAAATGGTATTGATATCCAAGTATATTTCATTTTATCAATATCTATAGCTCTTAAAATATTACAATTATTATTAAACTTACTAACAATATTATAAATTAATTTATGATTATATCCAATATTTAATAAATTTATAGTAAATACATTTATATTACTTATTTTATCAGAATTATATTTGCATAACGTATTATTACTAAATAAAAATGATTTTAAACCAGAAAATTTATGCACTATTGGCACATTTGAATACCCAAAGAATATATTCGCTTTTTTCAATATTTGTTATTACCATAAAATAATCTAATTTATTTTTATTATGAGTAACTTTAATATTCAAATATGGAATTGACATTTTTTCTTCAAAATATTTATTCCATTTTAAACCCAAACTATTTAATTCATCAAATAGCAAATTGATAACATCTAAACCTCCACATACAAAAATATCATCAACATACTTGTAATATATTTTAATACCTTGATATTTTTTTATTATTATTATTATTATTATTATTATTATTATTATTATTATTATTATTATTATTATTATTATTATTATTATTATTATTATTATTATTATTATTATTATTATTATTATTATTATTATTATTATTATTATTATTATAAATTATATCTTCATATTTTGATATTATAAAACTACATATTTATAAAACTGGAAGACCTATAAGCCAACCATTATCCATTTTATAACAATCTTCATTAAACATAGCACATATATTTTTGTCAATAAAATATAACACATCATTAATAAACTTTACTTTTTTAACATTAACTTTTTTTAACATCAAAGCATCTAATATAATTTGTTTAGATTTTAATCTATCTATTGAACCCTACATCTCACATATATCAAATGTACACATACAATGATTTTCATTAATATTAATATTATGAATTTTCTTTACAAAATCAACCAATGAACTAATAGTATATTTTCCAAATCCAAGAACATCTTTTAATAATGTTTCTATAAATCTACAAGTCTTATAATAAAAAGATCCACAAATAGTACAAAAATTATCTGGTTTAAAATTAATTTTATTTAGGAATAATAAAAATGTAAATATAAGTCTAATAAGATAAGTAATATAAATATAATTACTATGGATTTATTAAATATTGGATGTAATCATAAATGAATTTATAATTTTGTCAGTAAGTTTAATAATAATAATATTTTAATTGATATAGATATTGATAAAATGAAATATACTTGGATATCAATACTATTTATTTGGAATTAACAAGTGAAATTTGTAAGGCAAATATACTAAAGTATATCTTGAGTTGCATTTTATACTACTCCTAGTTTAAATAGAATGATAAATAATTCAAAAAAGTAGATGTAGTATTAAACCAAAGTTGTGCAATATATAAACGGTGGTGTGTTGTGGAAAAGCATATATAGGTGAATCTTAGTGTACATTGGAGAAAAGTTCAAAGGATCATTTATTGCTATATGAAGGAGTGCAAAAATGAAGCCAAGAAAGTGTTAGAAATGATGATATATCACCTTCAGTATTTTTGATCATAATGTTACATGTATATGTGGTTTTGATTTTAATAATATTAAGATTTCATGTTTTGAAAGAAATAATAATAAACATAAATTTAAATAAGCTATGTTAATAAAAAATGGAAAGCAGCATTTGATAAATAGACAAGCTGCTTTAAAGAATTGTGGAAACATTTATGTATGGCATAATTGTTTTTGTATACATTTATAATGATTTTTTGCAATTGAATTTGAATATAGTTAATAATGATTACTTAGATAGTCAAAAATAATTCTATTAAATTATAGTAGATATTTGATTTTAAAATATTGGTTACTTTATTAAGTATTTTATTGTTTTTGAAGAATTATATATATATAATAATAAAAATAATAATTTTAATGGCAACAAACTATTATAAATAATCCTTAAATCTGCAGAAGTACTTTTGGTTAATTTCTTAATCCTGCCTCAACTGCCATTAAATTAAAAAAAAAAAGAAAGCAAAAGTAAGTGTTATCAATTCAAATTCCATGGATCTCATATTTTAATGTTAGCGGCTTGTCTATTTATTAAAGGCATTTTATTCCTATTTATAAAAATTGCCTCCTTAATGTTTTTTTTTTTTATGGTTTCTCTCTTCATGAAGATTTTTCACATTTTCAAAATCAAATTATCAGACATTTTATTTACATTATATATATATATATATATATATATATATATATATATATATATTGAAATGCAAAGAGAAGTAGTTAGAGAAGATGCAAAGGATAATATTTTAAGTAGTACAGACATGGAAGAGAACATAGGTGTATCTGGGGACACTTCAGTATTAAATTTCCAGGTTCCAGCATCCAATAAATTCCAAATGAAACTTGTGAAAAGGAAGTGAATGCTAATAGTGAATCACTTAATCAAATGATACCTATGATGCTACAGATGTTTACACAAATGTACAATATGAAAGCAGACAAATCTGCTATGATAAAGAACATATCTGAAAAGAAGAGATCAGAAAACAACAAATGTTTGTAAAGGTAAAATTAATATCATACCGATATGGGCAATATAAGTCTGCTAATAAAGAGAACATATCTGAAAAGATGAAAGCAGATCAACAATAAATGGTGGATGATATAATAGGTGACTTATTAAAAACAGTATAGTTTTAAAATGGAAATGAATGATGAAGTGTCACAAATACAATCTGACATAAATAATATGCTATGAAAGATCCAAAAGATTGTCAAAGAAAATGACAATGACTGTCAAAAAAATGTACTGAATTTGAGACAAAGATTGAAAATAAGATGGAATATAAATATGAAGAAATGAAAACAATATATAATAATATTCAAGGCAAAATCCATTGAGGTCAAGAAGAAATGAAAAGAGATATCACCGAGAAGATAAAAAAAACATCCATACAAAAATCAATAAGTACAAAAGAGACCAAAAATATCAAGTATGTAACCAGGGGAAAAAAATCCAGTCCATAGAAAAATGATTTTCAATGTTTTAGCATTAAACAAAACATATTAGATATAGAAACAAAACAAAAAAAACATCAAAATCTTATTAGAAAACCAGGCTAGTATATTGAATCAATTAGAGAATAAGAATATTTCAATTTATCAAATGATAAAAAAATTTGAGAAGTGAATATAATAAAAAAAACAGAAAATGACAGAAAGCCATACACAAGTTTCTAAAAAAAAATAAATCTCCTGAGGATGCAGATAAATTAAATCACATAGTGGAGACTATCAATAGAATAGAACAACAAAATAAAAAGAATATCAAGATGAAATGGAAAAAGTGAGTAGATATATATGGTTAACACAAAATGATAATGAAGATATCTACTCTATACTAGAATATGGAGACAATCATATTGCCTAATCACCTATTAACCTTTAAAAACATGTTAATACCTCCAGCCTAATACAGTAAATCGGTTTGTAAAGTTAAAAATGCATCAAGGTCTGACAAATGAAGCTCCAACAGAACATTAAAAAGCTGAAATCTGCATTTTTCCATTAATAACACCCTTACAGAAGGTGAGAAAATAATAGTGATCTATAGTCATCTTCAAATGGGTGCCCCATCTTGGTGGGAATCATTATTCCAAGCGTTGAAAATATTTAAAGAGCATCAAATGTTAATAAAATCCTACAAAAAAACATATAAGTGGCACACTGGTGAAACTCTTAAGTTTTTAAGAGAGCATGTAATATTATTTTCACTACAATGATCTCATGCAAATTAAAGACTGATTTCTATCCATCTGTAACATCTTGTGAAAAGGTATAATCATAAACATATGACAAAAGACATGTGAAAAAATGTATGATCCCCAAGATACATATTTTGTGCTGAACAATCACTCTTCCATTGACACATATCACAATCTCATACACCATTTGTATCATTGTTCAGTGTATATAGATAGATAGGTAGATAGATAGATAGCCATATACTACAGTTTACTTAATGGGCCAAATGTACTGTCATTACAACTTTGACACAAATCAGTTAATGGAAGTAAATGATAATTTATATTAGTTATTAATTAAACAAGAGTTTATACAGTATTATTTTTAGAACACCACTCTCACACAAATTAGGGTGTGATCATAAACATATGACCAAACACATGTGTATATCTTTTAATAATTAAGGTTTGTCTACCAATAATTCTCCAACTGAGTTTAATTATCTGATTAAATTTATCCATTATGTTTCCATCTGCAGTATTAATCTGAGTGAGATATTTATAGTTATTAATTCTTCTAACTTATCATTATAAATCTTTATTTTCTTCTTATGAGAAAAACCATAGGTCATTAATTTAGTCGGTTTTAACGTTTATCTTTAGTCCCACTTTCTTATTTTCACACACACATAATACTTATACAGAGTTTGAAAGTAACATATATATATATATATATATATATATATATATATATATATATATATATATTGTTTGTATTTAATGTAAATTTACTTGAAAATGATGAACATGGATATGAGAGTATTTTTGTATGTGTTTGATTGTAGTTAGTAGTTTATTGTTATATGTTTTTATTTTATTTTAATTATAATAATTAGCATAGCAATAATATATATATATTAATGATTGGGGTGAGATGGGTCTTATCATAATCTACACTACAGCGCGCCACTAGAGATTTGAACCAAGAAAATTTATAAAGTAGGCAGATACGTAGGTTTAAAAAAATTATTTTATATATTTTGATTCCGATCGTTAGCTCATTGTCACTAGCTCAGTGGAGATGCGGAGATAATAAAATAATTCTTATATAAAAACATTTTCAAAATAAAGGAAACCACTGCCAGAAATAACACACAAACATTTATTTAAACATATATAAGATTTAATATTATTTTAGTATCAGTTTACATTTTAAAATTAAACTTACATTTTTAACTTTGATTTTAGATTTTAATTTACATTTTAATTTTTATGAGTTCACACAGATGGATTTATAAATGTTTGTTTTATAATGTTGAGTATAGATCAGTTACATAGATTACACGGTTAAAAACATTTCAAAATAAACATAAATGATCAATATATAAAGTCATTGATGGAATTTCAGAGGGAATTTTATAAGAAACCCAATGGCATTCATCATAAGATGCCGCATTGACACCAATAACTTAATAGACATCTGAATAAATACATTTTAGATACTCACCATAAGGTATCATTATTTATCGAATGTCTATATATTTTGATCAAATATGAAAACCAAAAAAGAATTTATGCAACCATCTATATCGAACTTAAATTTAATGCATTTAGAGTGTCAAGTATGAATAGTCTACATAGATTGCATTTGAAAAGTAAATATTCTATCCCTTACTTAAACTTACGCCAAAAGTTCACAGTTAAACCAATGTCAATCCATCTGATATATCAATGTATTCAATGTAATACGAATACGACAGCACAAAAATAGGTTGAGAAGAAATTGACTCTCATCTAGATAGGAATACTACATCTGTCTGATGAGAAGAGCAATAAAAATACTCCATAGGAAGGGACTGCTGTTTTTTTGCCAAATTACGATCCCATTCCATAGGCAAAAGGGAGTGTGTGGCATATAATTCGATTCTGCATGTGGCAAATCTCATACTACATCTACTAATTACACCAATATATATGATTCAATGACCTAATTCAACTATGAAATGAATAACCTAAGATTACCCTCCTCTAATAATAGTAATATAACTTTATAAATCTATATAGCCATTCACGCCTGAATTAAATTTAACATTTATATAATTTACTTTAATGAAAAACAGAAATCATAATAAAAACTTAAAGAACAATAAATAAATAAATAAATAAATGGAAATAATTTTACAAAAGAAATACATTAAATAAAATTACTTATTAATAAATTAAGGTGATCAGATAGGTTTATATTGCAATTATTTTAAATAGGGGACAAGTTTTGGAGTTAAAGTTCTTATTGTTTAGTATACTGAAGTTTTAGAAATAAATTTAAAGCTTAGTAGAGTTCATAAAGTTCTTACAGTTTTAAAAAGTTCATGTTTATCCATTGCTTGCCATTTGAACGTGAATTCCCATGCAGTCCTATAGAGATTGTTATTCTGTTGGCCATTTTATTTATTCATCCGGAGGTCATTTATTTTAGCTGGTCCTCAAGGTAGAAAAAAATAGGTCATTTCTTTTTCTTTCTTACCAGAACTGAAGGGATTGAAGAGTGCATCTTTTCAATCCCTTCTCCTTCAACTCCGCACTAACACATATCACCACCGCTATCACACATCTATCCAGCTCTTTCTTCACTTTCTTTTTATAGTAGACTTTCAGATCCAGTGAACATTATGTCACAATGATGGTGATGGTCTTTTTGCTGAGGTCTGATTCCATGAGTGATTTCTCCTATTGGCTATTCTGATGCCATTGTTTTTCTCTCCTATCTGACCTTTGCTTAAACATTTTAAATGCCTAAGGGCTAGTGTACATTTAACTAATTAAAACAATCATTTCCATTTTATGATTAATTAATGTGTTTTCCAAAATTAAAGATATATTTTTATCTCAAAATCTTTTTAATTTTTTGCTTTTAAAATACTTTATCTATTTTTAATAAAGTTTTACTTTAATAATTTTTTTCATCTGTGCGATTATATATATATATATATATGTATATATGAAATGAGTCATATATATTGTACCCTCACTTCCAGAAATATATAGTATAACTTAAAATATGACTAGCTCAATTAAATTGTTATACTCGGCTAAAATATGTATAACTATTATTAATATATTTTATAATACTATATCTTATCAGATTTATTACAACTAACAGAAAATTAATATGGTTCAATATCATGCTCTAATTAAATAAGTATTTATCAAATCATGAGACTATGAAGTGAAGTTACAAGTGGTAATATGAATTTACATTGAGCCCATGTCTTCTAAGACATTATCTCAATGGCATAAGAATACTATTACCTCTTTATTATCTCACTAATACATCTATAGCACCCCCATGTCTTTTATAAAATTAACTAACTTCAATAATAGCAATAAATAAATCTCAATCTTTTATCAAAGAAATATAACTAAATAATCTCAGGTTCTTTTAATTATCTTAAAGTAATAATACTTCTTGCAGATAGGCATGATAAGGGATTTAATATCAAACCTAACTACACCTAACTTATAATAATAATAAATAACTAATAATAACAATCTCCAGTGTATAAGTTAACCTTATCTATTTTATTATACTACTAATTATTAAGAAAACAAGTAAATCATCTACATGTCTTTCATTTTCATATAGTATCTTAATTGAGAATATAATAAAATATTATAATCTAATAATATGTGGCAATAAATAATATTATACTTTTATATTGTGCACTATAACCATTTTTGTGACCATTATAACATAATATGTTAATGTCAATGAATTTCTATAAATTATATTAAGAAAATACTGTATTTCTTTTTAAAAATAATAATAATAATTTAATTCATACTGTGCAAATATTATGTTTTATTCAAATTATCTGTTGTCAAATGCTGTGGTGCAAAATAATGAATTCGACACACTTTTAAAACAACTTAAACAAATTTATTTACATCAACTTTAATAAACAACTTATATACATTATTTACATTACAAGTGGAAATCAAGAAAAATAAAAATAAGAAAAACAATAATAATACAAGATTCTTACATTGTTGTTATTTCCATAATCCAAAATAAATAATCCATATATTTCTTAAATGTTTTATCAGTAACATTTAATTGAGTTTATGAACTTATATTTTACTAGATATCATTTATAATCACTTAGTACAATAGAAGGCTTTTATGTAAAATATCACTTATGTAGCACATGTAAAATAAACAAACTTTAATAATTAAAATGCTACTCCATTTAAGTATTATAGCTATTTCTATTATAATGTAACTATTATGTATTACATTTATTATTAGCATTAACTAAATATCAACTAATGTATAGATTGATATAACTTTGTAATATTATGTGACTTTTATTGATTACATAATTATTTACTTCATTCTGATGTAATTTCATAATATATGTCTTACCAAAATATGCAATACATATGTGTTCTTTTCTTAAAATAATATTTTAAAATTATTCAACAATTTTGTGAAGACAAAATTTTTATTTATAAATTACCAATTTTAATAAATTTATTATATTAAAATAAAATTCTATGATTCTTTTCCATTTAAACTATTATTCTTCTCTACTTGTTATTCCTATTCCCTCTTAATAAAATCCTATCTTCAAATATCATTCTAATATTATTTAACTTCAGTATCAGCTTACCATTTTTTTTAAAAAAAAAATGGCTATCCAAACTCTTTTATACCTCATCATCTATATATGACAAACCCTTCAAACAAAATATAATTTTCTATATAAAATTAATTTAACTTGCCTAATAAAAAATAAAAAAAATAGATATATTTTTTTTTTACTTCTTACTAACTTGAAAATAAATATAAATGACTCATACTAATATAATAAATCAAATCTTTAATATTGTAACAGAAACATTAAAGTTTATTCACGAAAGAATCATATAATTATTTCTGGATAACTCTTATTACGTTGTAATAAATTTATATTATAAAATAAAGTATGCATATTAAAATAAAACTATTATTGATAATATTATGCGTGTATATTCTTTAAATATTTATACATTCACTCAACAATCAAATAATACTTGGTTTATCTAAAGAAAACAAAGCAAAAATACATTAAATTATTAATATTATATAATTATTACCATAAATGATACTCCAATTTATAATCAGCCAAACGATGTCCTCCAGGATTATAGTTTTACAAAATAATATCACATTTATACTCAACAATTATTCTCAAAATATTACGTGTTGTAAAATTATATAAAAAAAATAAACTTTATGAAATTAAGTGTTATATTAATGTGTAATTACTTTTAAAATGTACCTCTCTTATCTTTAATAGATCAATCAATAATTAAATATCTATGTTAGTTAAGAAAACAAAATATGTTACATAAAATCCAACGGTGTCTTCTTTCCACCCACAATTGTTCTTTTTTTCCTAGGCACAACATTTTACCAACATCACATCCTTTTCCGGTACATCACGTGTTTAAACAGTTTTTATGAAATAAATGGAAAACGTTTTTTTTTTAAAAAAAATAAGATAAAATAAGTTCCACCATAAAGAAACAAAATAATAATTAAAACAGTTTATAGGATCCGGATGTATTTAAAAGTTATTATCTTCCTAGGATTAATCAATAGTTAAATGTTTAATCTAAGTTTTATAAAAATTGACTTGGATATCCACGTATACTTCTTTGCGCATTTCTTAAAAATATTTAGGTAAAATCAATCTCCAAATTCTTCTGTACGACCAGCGTCCAGACTTTACTATATAATATTTTTTTTTTACAGGTATTTGTTTACCAATTAAATTTCCGATTTATCTGCCTTTTAAAATTATCGAAATCTAGTCTTTTAAAACAACAAAGACTTAATAAGGCAAGTATTTCTGCAATTATTATTAACTTCCATATCTTTACCAAAAGATATATATTAAAATATATAATTTAAAAATACTTTCTTCATAAAGAAGTATTTATCTTTTTTAAAATATTTGTTTATAAAAAAAAATTAATTATAATCAA
>JAQFVV010013889.1:17500-65606 GCA_028023455.1 Epiperipatus broadwayi
CAAATTATATAAATTATTTATTTAAGAAGGTTGCATTGAGGTAAATACGTTTTGAAAAATAATGGGTTTATATGTGTATATTTGCAGCACAATTATAAATACCACCAACTTATTTATGACTGATTGAAATGCTCAAACAGGGTTACACTAAAGTAAATTGCCAAAGGTACTCATAGTAAGGTACCACATTTACCATCATAAACTTATGTGGCTGTGCGCACCTATACACATCAAAGCATAATATATATTAACAAAATAAAAACATATTAATTGCAACCTTTTGACTTTCTTTTTAACAAAATACAATTTAAAATTATTAATACTTTCTCAGGTTTAATATATGTGCTATTTCTTACTGGCAGTGCTTTTAAAACAAAATTCAAAGTATAACTTTACATTAATACAAAAAAATACATTTATTTATACTCATTTCAGAAAAAAATATTATGGGCATGATTTATTTTTAAAAGTACTCGTGGTTTATTAAACATCGTTCTATAACTTTACATTAATACAAAAAATATGTACTCATTTTCAGAAAAAATATTACTGGCTTAATTTTCAAGGTACTCATGTTTTATTAAACATCTGGCTATAACTTTATGTTAATACAGAAAAATTGTACTTATTTAAAAAAAATGTTACTGGGATGATTTGTTTTTAAAATTCTCAGGGTACTGGTGGTTTAATAAAGATTGGCCCATGTTGGGAGTCCAATTATAATGATCAGGGTGAATAAGAGACTTAATGTATCTACATTACAGGGTGCCACTAGGCATTTGAACCTAGAAAATTTATAAAGTAGGCAGATATGTAAGTTTAAAATTTTTTATTTTATTTTATATATTTTGATTCTGATCATTAGCCCACTGTCCCTAGCTCAGTGGAGACTCAGAGATAATAAAATAATTCTTATATAAAAACATTTTCAAAATAAAGGAAACCACTGCCAGAAATAACACACAAACATTTATTTAAACCTATATAAGATTTAAATTTTTTTTAGTATCAGTTCTTCATTTTAAAATTAAACTTACATTTTTAACTTTGATTTTAGATTTTAATTTACATTTTAATTTTTATAAGTTTGCACAGATGGATTTATAAAAGTTTGTTTTATAATGTTGAGTATAGATCGGTTACATAGATTACACGGTTAAAAACATTTCAAAATAAACAAAAACAATCAAAATATAAAGTCATTGATGGAATTGCAGAAGAAATTTTATAAGAAACCCAATGGCATTCATCATAAGATGCCACATTGACACCAATAACTTTAAAGACATCCGAATAAATACATTTCAGATACTCAAAATAAGGTATTCTTATTTACCAAGCATCTATATATTTTGATCAAATATGAAAACCAAATACATAATTAACCAATAATGAATTTATGCAAGCATCTATATTCAACTTAAATTTAATGCATTTAGAGTGTTGAGTATGAGTAGATTACATAGATTGCATTTGAAAAGAAAATATTCTATACTTACTTAAACTTAGGCCAAAAGTTCACAATTAAACCAATGCCAATCCATCTGATATATCAATGTATTCAATGTAATATGAATGTGGCAGCACAAAAATAGGTTAAAAGAAGAAATTGATTCTCATCCAGATAGAAATACTACATCTATCTGATGAGAAGAGCAATAAAAAAAAACTTCATTGGAAAAGACTGTTGGCATTTTTGCTGCCTTACGATCCCATTCCATAGGCAAAAGAGAATGTGCAGCATATAATTCGATTCTGCACATGGTGAATCTCATACTACATCTACTAATTACACCAATATATCCAATCCATTGACCTAATTCAACTACGAAATGAATAACATAAGATTACCCTCCCTTAATAAAACTAATATAACTTTACAAATCTATTTAGCCATTCAAGCCTGGCTTAAATTTAACATTTATATAATTTACTTTAACAAAAAACAGAAATCATAATAAAAACTTAAAGAACAAAAATAAATAAATAAATATATGGAAATGATTTTACAAAAGAAGTACATTAAATAAAATTACTTATTAATAAATTAAGTTGGTCAAATATAATTCCACTGCAATTATTTTAAATACAGAACAAGTTTTAGAATTAAAGTTCTTATTGTTTAATATACTGAAGTTTTAGAAATATATTTAAAGCTTATTAGAGTTCATAAAGTTCTTATGGTTTTAAAAAGTTTATCTTTATTTGTTGCTTGCCATTTGAATGTGAATTCCCATGCCATTCCAAAGAGATTAGTATTCTGTTGGCCATTTTATTTATTCATCCGGAGGTCTTTTACTTTAGCTGGTTCTCAATGTAGAAAACAATAGGTCATTTATCTTTCTTTCTTAGCAGAACTGAAGGGATTGAAGAGTGTGTCTTTTCAATCCCTTTTACTTCCTCTTCACACTAACACATATCACCACTGCTATCACACTTCTCTCCAGCTCTTTTTTCACTCACTTTTTATAGTAGACTTTCAGATCCAGTGGACATTATGTCACAATAATGGTGATGGTCTTTTTGCTGAGGTCCAATTCCATGAGTGATTTCCCCTATTGGCTATTCTGATCACATTGTTTTTTTCTCCTATCTGATGTTTGCTTATACATTTTAATTGCCCAAGGGCTAGTTTACATTTAACTAATTAAAACAATCATTTCCATTTTATGATTAATTAATGTGTTTTCCAAAATTAAAGATATATTTTTATCTCAAAATCTTTTTAAGTTTTTACTTTTAAAATACATTTTCTATTTTTGATAAAGTTTTATTTTAATATTTTTTTTCATCTGTGCGATTTTATATATATATATATATATATATATATATATATATATATATATATATATATATATATATATATATATATATATATATATATATATATATATATATATGAAAAACAAAAACAAGTTAATCACATAACCTGCTATCACTTGTTATTTATGTTCAAAAGATGGCAACTATACCAAAACCACTGAACAAGTGTAAGGTTTATTTTACATAAACGAAAAAAGAGTCAGAAATTAACTACCTCTTTCATTTGCTCACCCCCAGATCAGCTGATTTCAAGCTGGTTTGCTCTCCTCAGTGGGGGATAGAGTATAGAAACTAGATCTAAAACACTGACTCTCAAGTGTTTATGCAAAACGTTTCTATCAGATTGCAAGCGTGAATTTTTCAGACCGGTAAAGTCTTCAAACTCAGCCTAGCAAGCCAGATATTTATATGGGTCTGATCTCAGTTCAGAATCACCATATAATCAAAGTCTCTGCAATATATATCATTGCAAGAAAACTTTAAAGGTACATTTATGAAAATCAAAAACAAGTTAATCACGTAACCTGCTATCACTTGTTATTTATGTTCAAAAGATGGTGCTATACCAAAACCGCCGAACAAGTGTAAGATTTGTTTTACATAAACGAAAAAAGAGTCAGAAATTAACTACCTCTTTCATTTGCTCACCCCCAGATCAGCTGATTTCAAGCTGGTTTGCTCTCCTCAGTGGGGGATAGAGTATAGAAACTAGATCTAAAACACTGACTCTCAAGTGTTTATGCAAAACGTTTCTATCAGATTGCAAGCGTGAATTTTTCAAACCGGTAAAGTCTTCAAACTCAGCCTAGCAAGCCAGATATTTATATGGGTCTGATCTCAGTTCAGAATCACCATATAATCAAAGTCTCTGCAATATATATCATTGCAAGAAAACTTTAAAGGTACATTTATGAAAAACAAAAACAAGTTAATCACGTAACCTGCTATCACTTGTTATTTATGTTCAAAAGATGGCGCTATACCAAAACCGCCGAACAAGTGTAAGAGCAAATGAAAGAGGTAGTTAATTTCTGACTCTTTTTCGTTTATGTAAAACAAATCTTACACTTGTTCGGCGGTTTTGGTATAGCGCCATCTTTTGAACATAAATAACAAGTGATAGCAGGTTACGTGATTAACTTGTTTTTGTTTTTCATAAATGTACCTTTAAAGTTTTCTTGCAATGATATATATTGCAGAGACTTTGATTATATGGTGATTCTGAACTGAGATCAGACCCATATAAATATCTGGCTTGCTAGGCTGAGTTTGAAGACTTACCGGTCTGAAAAATTCACGCTGCAATCTGATAGAAACGTTTTCATAAACACTTGAGAGTCAGTGTTTTAGATCTAGTTTCTATACTCTATCCCCCACTGAGGAGAGCAAACCAGCTTGAAATCAGCTGATCTGGGGGTGAGCAAATGAAAGAGGTAGTTAATTTCTGACTCTTTTTTCGTTTATGTAAAACAAATCTTACACTTGTTCGGCGGTTTTGGTATAGCGCCATCTTTTGAACATAAATAACAAGTGATAGCAGGTTACGTGATTAACTTGTTTTTGTTTTTCATAAATGTACCTTTAAAGTTTTCTTGCAATGATATATATTGCAGAGACTTTGATTATATGGTGATTCTGAACTGAGATCAGACCCATATAAATATCTGGCTTGCTAGGCTGAGTTTGAAGACTTTACCGGTCTGAAAAATTCACGCTTGCAATCTGATAGAAACGTTTTGCATAAACACTTGAGAGTCAGTGTTTTAGATCTAGTTTCTATACTCTATCCCCCACTGAGGAGAGCAAACCAGCTTGAAATCAGCTGATCTGGGGGTGAGCAAATGAAAGAGGTAGTTAATTTCTGACTCTTTTTTCGTTTATGTAAAACAAATCTTACACTTGTTCGGTGGTTTTGGTATAGCGCCATCTTTTGAACATAAATAACAAGTGATAGCAGGTTACGTGATTAACTTGTTTTTGTTTTTCATAAATGTACCTTTAAAGTTTTCTTGCAATGATATATATTGCAGAGACTTTGATTATATGGTGATTCTGAACTGAGATCAGACCCATATAAATATTTGGCTTGCTAGGCTGAGTTTGAAGACTTTACCGGTCTGAAAAATTCACGCTTGCAATCTGATAGAAACGTTTTGCATAAACACTTGAGAGTCAGTGTTTTAGATCTAGTTTCTATACTCTATCCCCCACTGAGGAGAGCAAACCAGCTTGAAATCAGCTGATCTGGGGGTGAGCAAATGAAAGAGGTAGTTAATTTCTGACTCTTTTTTCGTTTATGTAAAACAAATCTTACACTTGTTTGGCGGTTTTGGTATAGCACCATCTTTTGAACATAAATAACAAGTGATAGCAGGTTACGTGATTAACTTGTTTTTGTTTTTCATAAATGTACCTTTAAAGTTTTCTTGCAATGATATATATTGCAGAGACTTTGATTATATGGTGATTCTGAACTGAGATCAGACCCATATAAATATCTGGCTTGCTAGGCTGAGTTTGAAGACTTTACCGGTCTGAAAAATTTACGCTTGCAATCTGATAGAAACGTTTTGCATAAACACTTGAGAGTCAGTGTTTTAGATCTAGTTTCTATACTCTATCCCCCACTGAGGAGAGCAAACCAGCTTGAAATCAGCTGATCTGGGGGTGAGCAAATGAAAGAGGTAGTTAATTTCTGACTCTTTTTTCGTTTATGTAAAACAAATCTTACACTTGTTCGGCGGTTTTGGTATAGCGCCATCTTTTGAACATATATATATATATATATATGAGTTTAGATGATATTTAATTTCAATTTTTAATTCTTAAAAAAAAAGAAGTTTTTATTTGCAAACTTTTATTTTTTCGTGTTTAATAAAAAAAATAATGTAATGGCGTATGTGCCCATTACAATATATATATATATATATATATATATTGTAATGAGATTGGTTATATATATATATATATATATATATATATATATAATAACCAAGCCTAAAGATTCAATCCCTCTTGAATCTCATGGTGTTTTCTGCAGTTAAACAGCACTTATCATCATCAGCACTCTCACTCCATACGATAGATTCAGGTCATAAAATTGATTTTTCTAGTACTAGGATCATATTCAGATGTTATAATCTTTACCAGTGCAAAATTAGAAAAGCCATTCAGATACTTAAAAGGTCAGATTGTATGAATAAGTGAGACAATACATGCAAACTTCCTTTTATTTGGAATTTTTTTTTTAAAAAAAAATCTTTATTTAACATTTTTACTATTCATGGAACTTTAACAGTTTTTCCACATCAGTGATTGTAGCACCTCTACAACCTTTTTTATACCTTTTATCACCCAGTACATGACTTGTGTGATCAAGTCGAAATATAGGTATATCAATATTTAAATTTTTTTAACACAGATAAACCTGCAAAATATGTCTTTTATATATGCAACCCGTGAAAATCTTTGTATCAACATATAGAATATGTTTATTCAGTTTTCTATATACTTGATAATTTATATGATGTTATTTAGATTTTTCAGCATATAAATATATTTCTTTCTGAAACGATTCAATATCAACTTTAAATGAAGTTGTCCAATCTATTCTATTCTCTGCTATATTTTTACTAATGAACACAATTGGCGTTTTAATTCTTGAAAATATCTTTTAGAAAATCCTTATAAAGTAGAGTGTTTCCCTCCTATGAAATCCATAAAACATGATTTTATGATGTCTTGCATAGTGCATCATTTTGCTGGTCCAATCCATGGATATTTTGATTTTACAATAGTGGATATATATATATATATATATATATATATTGCAGATAAAACTTAAATCTATCAAAATATTTAACGTGTTTTTTTAGGAAAAAAAAAAAAATTTCTAAAATATATTTTAATATGCCTTTTTGTAGATTTTGCATTACAATAATTTGCTAAAAAATAATTTGTATTTTTCTATAAGAAATTTTGAATTTTGAGAATAATTAGTATGCATTCAACTGTTAACTAAATCTGATTTGTTTCCTACTTTCTCAACTTCTCATTTCACTCCGCCGTTTTTTTTCTTTCCTTTTGAACAATAAAATCATGAAAAAGGGCAAATTACTTTTAATCATAAAAAGAATTGATTTGTTCAATATATATATATATTAAAAATAAATTCAGTATTTAAATTATATATAAATAACCACAGTAAAAAAATATCACAGTGAAATGTTATGGACTACATAAAAATAAAGCATCTAAAATATCTTGCAATAAGAAGAACCAACGCAATCATCACATAATAACCGTTTCAGTGCTCAACATAAAAAAGAAATAAATAATTGTACATCGTTTTGAAGAATTGTTACATATGATCATCAATAGAAAAGATAAAGTTGAGAATACACCAGAACTAAATATCTAAGTAGAAATAATTATGTAAGTTCCCAGGATAGAAAGAAGCACTTATAGTACTTGTTTAATAAATCAGATGTTTCTTTAATTGCAATTTTGTCAATACAGTGTAAGCAATACTGATTTTTTTTTTTTGTAACTCAACTTGAACAATAGCTATACTCACCAAATATATGTGTGGATAGAAACCTTTACTTTCATAAATATAAATAATGCAAAAAATATGTTAAAGAGTTTTTATTAAGCTTTATCTTTTGGATTTTTATATTTATCTCACTGAACTGCTACAGCCCAACTGTTTTCCATGGTAACAAGTTTTGTAATCTGTCAATTTTTTATTTTAATATTAAACCTTTATTCTATATTAAAATGCAATCAATTGGCCTTGACTTGGTAGTAATATACTTTTACAAATGGAAAAAAAAATCATTTATGAAATTTTCAAATACTAAAAAATTACTTTGTTATGAAAACAAGGAAGCTTTTATTATTGGAAAGTTGCCAAGAGTGAACATTTTTTCTAAACTCATTAACTTTAAGATTCATTATCCATGTTTGTTTGTTTGTTTTTTAAAAAAAAAAGCATGGTTATTTCACAGCTTTAGAATAATGTATTAACATTATCATAAGTGTTAATGACCTCAGTTTTATTTGAAAAAAAAAAAACAATCTTAAATGGTCAGTGTGTCCACACTAAATGTTGTGCAATGTTTCATGGTCATCACTAACATATTAGGCTGCACAGGAAGGTAATTTGATTTGACATCAGTGTTTGATTCAATTATCCCATCAATATTACTACAAATACTAAAAAAATATCAAGTTACTGAAGTATACACAAAAATAATAGGAAACCTGCTTTACATGCATTCCTGCTTCACCATAATAGATGGGCAGTTATCTGATAGTATCAGACTTCATCCATTTGTCCTTTAGGATCCCATTGGCTACCTTCTGTTTTACCACTTACATTAACCTGCTCCTTACTGACAATGAATGCAGAGGGTCAGACATCTATGTCCCCACATTGAAACATCAGGTACATCACATTTCTAACATTGACAATGTATCAGTCTTCTTTCCAGAACAAATGTATCTTCAGCTTCTTCTGCACATCATTGAAAAAACACTCTGAAAACTAAACAAGCTTATTAATTATTATAAATATTCCATTTGGAAAATCCCATCAGGGAAAATAATACCATCCATTTTTACATCTCAACCTCAATAGTTTTTGGGGTTTCCAATATTCAAGATGAAGTCAGCCATGTCAAAAGAGATACAAAATGCTCTCTTCAAGAAAACAAATAAGATAATAACCTCTCTTTCCAGAGTTATCGTCATTTCTTGGCAAAGCCACACTATTCAAGATGTTATTTTTTGCCAGATTGAACTACTTTCTTCCTATGATGAAATTCACCATCACTTTTGAAACTGCACTAAACTCACCATGTTCCAGGCTGTTATGGAAAAGAAAAGTAATTTCTATAAGCATGTCAAAAGCACACTTGACCAAAGACCTGAATGGGTTAGGTTTTCATTCTGTCTCCATGCTTTATCTACAAAAAGTAATTGGAGTCTTGAGGGCAATATATCATGAGCACCCCGATCAGAAAAGATTCATACTGGTAAAAACAATAGCTGCACCTCTACCATTTTACAGTAAATGGATGTCAGATTTACGGATATACATAACTGGGATAATAAAACTATCAAAACCTATCTTAGAATCAAAGAAAACATACTGAGAAATTTACAAACTTATATACCCAAATCTTACTACATCTCTGAACTCTCTGGGGTTAAACAATAAACCGCTCATTCACAAATAAAATATGGTATTTAGAATCCAAACCCTTCTTCTACATGAAGGCTCATTTTTATCCCACTAAGAACTTTTATCCACCAAAACGTTTCAATAGACTATAAAACACTCTTTGTATTCAAAACACTATCAAGACAGGCATATTTTCGACCATCAGAATATCCATTTTTCTCAATTTTGCAGTCTGGCTCACCAGATGCAAGTACATCTTTGGATAGGCAAACAGCAATGTCAGTGACATTTTCATAAATCTATTAAAAAGTACTCATGATAGAGACTGGCTTCTTGCACCAGACTGGCTACACATTGAATCCGGGACTAGCATAAACCTAGTCTAGTAATAATAGACAACTCAAGTTCTTCAGTTACTAGCATCAATCTATTTGGCAAAAATTCTAATTAGCAGAAGACTCACATCCAAAGATTGATTTGTCATGGACTTTTTTAAATTTAGTTAATAAAATTATTTTTGAAAAAAAATGTTCAGTGTGTTATGGAGTCTCCTGAGATGTAAGTGCTTTTGCTATTGTTTTACATAAAAAAAAAAACCTCCTGGGCATTTATTTGCCTACAGGTCTCATTTTCATGCAAGAAATTTGGTATAAATGATATATATATATATATGTGTGTGTGTGTGTTTGATTATAACATATATCTTATTATTTTTATAGTTGATTATTATTCAAAATAAAAAGTAATGCAGACGTAAACATTCAATTTATTAATTTAACTTTTATTTTTAAAAATAATAAACCTGATTGCAACATAATAAAAGAAAAGCAATATCACATCATTCTCTAGCAGAATTGATACAAGGTTAAAATTTTGTCAAATATTGTATTTATTAAAAAAATATCAGATTTTAAAGCAGAATTTGATAGATATATTATAAATGTTCCTTCATACACTGACATTAAAAAAAGTTAATAATAAAATTTATTTCATTCATTTTTTGAAAGTGTTTACAGCTAATTTAGTTAATATTATATATGGTACAATGTTCTAATTTACAAGTCAGATTTTATATAATTAAAAAAGTGAAATGTAATTTTTTAGCATTTGATTCATATATACAATTAAATAAAAAGCAAATGAAGTTCAATTTATTGCAGTTTAGTATAAAAATAAAGGTTCTATACAGTAGTGATGGTTTTTATTTTGAAATTTTCTCATCAGGTGAAATCAAAGAAAATGTTAAATTGTTATATGTATAATTAAAATTTATTTTTAAAATGTGAATAAATGAATTCTGCTTTGAAATATTAAATATAGTTTATAATTTTTAGAATATTTAAAAATCCCAACATAGTGTCAGTAAGTAAAAATCAGTTTCACAAAACAGGGTGACAAGAAAACCATTGATTTCTTTGATAAAAATAAACTAGAGTTATTATTTTCTATTTATAAAAACAAAGCATATATATTTTTAAAAATGTAATCATGTGAGTTTTTTAATTTTTAACATTTATTACATAAAAAATAATCATGAATTTAATAAACTTTACAAAATAATAAAATATTTATTTATTCCTATTTTTTTTAATTGTTTTTGAAAATGGTCATATAGTAAATACTAAAAAAATAAATTCACCAAAGACATGGAAGCAAGAGGAATATAGTATGACTTCTTTAGATTTTTTATTGACTTAAAACATCAATATTTAAAATTATGTGATTCAGCTTTTTTAAATTTAGCAAAATATATCAATAGCTTATACAACTGGAATTTCTCTGGATTTTTTTTGACCAAAAGCATTTATAAGACTTTGTTGGCCAGTTAAATTATCACTAAAGTCAAATATTCCAATATTAGATCAAATATAATAATTATCAACATATCATTTGTTTGATTATCATTATTTGAAATAAATCATTATCTAAAAAATTGAAGTCTAAACATGAATATATAGTTTTTAACTATTATAATTCAAAAATATACACTAATCATTATGTGTACTAGAAAAAGATTGTGTATTTCTTTTAAAATATAGTTTAATTCATTTTATATTGTATGCTTAATGTGCTTTCAACTTGCTTGCAGTCATAATCATAGAAGAAAGACTTAAAAATTAATTATGTTATTTATTGAGATAGATATTTTCAGTGTGATAATAATAAAATGTAAATATAAATTATTCACTCTTTCAAAAGAAGGATGCATGTTTGTTTCTTATTTATTGCTTTTGTATTATTAACAATGTGAGAAGCCTTTTTAACTTTAAATTTTGCAATCATTTCTTTAAGAATAGATGATTCTGCTTGCTGTAGACTGAATTGTGTGACCATGTTTGGTTTTGTGTTGGGCAACCCCTATTATATTGTTATCACATGATTTACCAAAGTAAACAGTCATGTAATTTATATGGTTTCATGTGATCTTGTAAAACACTACTCTGGGCAAACCATTCTTTGTGTTGTGGACAAGTAATTAGGGGTGGGATGTATTAAAAATCTATGTGTCTGAGTGCACCTTCCTTATGCTTCTAGTAATCCCAGGTGCATATAATGTATTTTTTAAGATTTTCTTCACTCAGCAGAAGTCTGTTTCTAATAATGGAGTAAAATATTTTAACTATCTTAATTAGCACCCTATATTTATATCCATCATTAAATAAAATTTGGATGGATGTATTGATGTTGTTTTTCTAGTCAAATTCAAATTTACATAGGATGTGATTTTGATATAGAAAAGCTTTAGTCTGTGAATTTATGTGTGACAGATGATAATGATTCACACATATTACAGCTTACACTTGGACAAATGTGACTATCATTTTGTTGTTCAATTAATAGCCACTGTGATGAATATAAAAATTCAACATCTTTATGCATTTTAACTTATCTTCACATTTGATTGTCCACTGTAATGATGGCTTCTATGCTATTTCTTGCTTGATTTCATTAATTTACCCGTCTGGGACACAAATGAAAATATCATCCATGTAATTTTATATAACAGGCTTGGTGACTATTTAAGGTACTTTGGAAGAATGCCTTTCTAAAATTTTGTTAATGCAATGCTGCATATTTTGCCATTCATTGGCAGTCTCATAGGCTACCTGCCATTCATTTTATAGTATTTTTCATTAAAGTACACATTTTATCAACATCAATTAAGTTAGGGCATTGCATGGTAAATTACTTTTTTTAACAATTGTACTGCAATTTTAATAGCACTTTTTGTTTATTTCCATAGATAGTTTTCAGAATATAGTTTAATACAATTCTGTTTCATCTGATGATGCAAGTCTATCTTGGTTTCTGATGTTTAAAATCTCTGATTCTGTCATCACATTCAAAAGTTGAATTGACAGTGTACTTAACAAATTCAATATGCTTAGTTAGCCATTCATTTAACATTTTAGTGGCATTGTAATAATAGCTCCTCCAGAAAAAGTTATTAACGTCAGAGGACATTCTATTTTATGTAATTTCACATTTCCATATATCCTGGACAGAATATCTGCTGACAGGTATATTTTTAAATATTCAAATTTAGTGAAGGCCTATTACAAAATTATCTAAGAATCAAAAAAGTAAATTTGTCTTTGTTTTTTTTTTTAATTAAAAAATCCACAGTTTCAATTTTAACTTATTAATTAGTGTATCAATTTTTTATTATAGTTCTGTTTATTTAATATGATGAATCTGTTGCTCTGGTCTTCGTTTAAGCAATTGATGTGATTCTTTTCAAAATATTCCACATTGTGATTCATCCCTTTGATTGATGTTTGTATTGTTGCTTGTGTGGTTTGTGTAATTGTCAATTTCCTTTTCAAATCCCATCTATGAAAAAAATGTTAAATTTAGGAATGTTTTTTTAAAAAAATCTTTCCAAATAGGAGGAAGTTTGCATGAATCATCTCGCTTATTGATACAATCTGGCTTTTTAAGTATCTCAATGGCTTCTCTAATTTTGCATTGGTAGAGATTATCACATCTGGATATGATCCTGGTACTAGACAAATCAATTTTATGACCTGAATCTATAGTATGGAGTGAGAGTGCTGATGATGATGAGTGTTGTTTAACTGCATTAGCATGCTCATCTCTCCTAACACTGATGCGATGATTACTCATACCTATGTAAGAAGCTTTACAATTTTTACATGAGATTTTATAGACACCATAAGATTCAAGAGGGATTGAATCCTTAGGCTTGGTTATTATATTGCTGATCTTTTGATGAGCAGAAAATGCTGTATCTATATTATAGCATTTTAATATACATCCGATACTGTCTGTAGTTCCTTTTACATATGGAACACAAATCCTAATAGCTGATTTATCATCTTTTTGTTTCCTATTTTGTCTATTTTGGGCTTGAAATAAGGCTTTTTTTATAAATTTGTAATTATAATTATTTGCTAATAAAACACTATTAATATATGATTAATTTCTTCTTTCAGATGTGTCTCATCTGAAAGGTTAATTGCTCTATTTAAAACAATTTTGGCTACAGAAACTATCTGAGTTGGGTGATGATGAGAATGGAAATGCAAATATCTGTCTGTGGGTGTATCCTTTCTGTAAATAGAAAAAGATAAACTATTTGGTGTTCTGGTGACTAGAACTTCAAGAAAAGAGAGTTTTCCATCAGACTCTGTCTCCATTGTAAATTTAATATGAGGATGCATATTATTTAAATGTAAGAAAAAATCATCTAATTTATTTTTTCCATGTTGCCATATGACAAAAGTGTCATCTATGTATCTGAGCGAAATGAGAGGTTTTAAAGATGATGATTCTAAAGCACGAGTTTCTATATATTCCATGAATAAATCAGCTATTACTCCTGAGACAGGTGAGCCCATAGAAGTACCAAAAACTTGTCTGTAATGCTGTGCATTGTATACAAAATATTTATTTAAGAGACAATGTTTAATTAAAGCAATAATATAGTCTGGTAAATTGCAATGTTGTGAGATTATATTTAAAGCTTCATCAATTGGAATGTTTGTAAACAAAGACATGACATCAAAACTGACAAGAATGTCATTAGCATTAATTTTTAAACTTTTAAAAACAGAAATAAAATGAAGAGAGTTTTTAATATATGATTTAATAGATGGGATTGTAGGTTTAATGAAATCCGATAAGTATCGGGCTAAAATATGAGTTGGAGAAGCTATTGCAGTTACTATTGGACGAAGGGGGGTATCTGGTTTGTGAATTTTTGGAAGTCCATAAAATTTTGGACAGACAAAAAATTTTTCACGAGGGATTATTTTATTTTTTATCTCTGTTTCAATAGGTGATTTATTAATAATAGCATTGGTTGTTTTTTTCCAAATACGTAGTATGATCTCTTTTTGATAGATTATAAGTTTTATCATTAAGCAGATCTAAAATTTTATTATGGAAAATGTCATGATCTATTACAACTGTAGCATTACCTTTATAAGCTAAAAGTACAACAATTGATTTGTCCGATTTTATATTGTTTAATGCTTGTCTTTCTTTCTTTGAAATATTATTTTTAGGAAGCTTAGCTTTTTTAAAAATATTACAAATCTCAGCTCTAGCCAAATCAGCCGATGTAGAATCAATTTTATCGAGAGCTGATTCAACATTACAAACAATTTTCTCAAAAGGTATATGGGAAGGTGTTAAAGCAAAATTGAAACCTTTTTCTAAAACTAAAAATTCATCTGTAAAGAGGACTTTCCTAGATAATTATAAACGGTTTTTTGATTTGGATGCATAATGTTTGGGGATTGTGTTCTAATTAGCATTTGCAATGTTTTTTTTTTTTGCTTTGCTGTTACAAATTCCGAATCTTTAAACAATCTAAAACTTGCAATATGATCAAAACTAGTCCACAGTAAAGGATGTATTTTATTACTAAGGAATAAACGTAAATGTAGCAATACTTTATCAATTTTGTCTAAAATGTTCTGAGTTTCTTTAATAAAAGAGTTTAAAATAATATTGCTAGTTTTCCTTAGAATTTTACTAACATTATAATTGTTCTTGTGAAATACAATTTTACAGCAAGTGGGTATAACATTGTGATTTTTGCACGCTAATAAAAAAGATAAATTACAAAGTAACTTACATTTCTTAATCTACGTTCTTTCAAATATACGAAGCTGTTTAAAAATTTTTTCCCTGTAGAGGTTAATAATGTTAAAACAAAGATTTGCATGGGTTAAATATATAAAATATATATTTTGCGGGTTCATCCGTGTTAACAACTTTTAATATTAATATACTGACATTACAACTTGGTCACACAAGCCATGCACAGAGTTATAAAAGGTAGAAAGATGGTTGTAGAGGTGCTACAATCACTGATTTGAATAAAATGTTAAAATTCCACCAATAGCAAAAAAATGTTAAATTTAGGAATGTTTTTTTAAAAAAATCTTTCCAAATAAGAGGAAGTTTGCATTTATCATCTCGCTTATTGATACAATCTGGCCTTTTAAGTATATCAATGGTTTCTCTAATTTTGCATTGGTAGAGATTATCACATCTGGATATGATCCTGGTACTAGAAAAATCAATTTTATGACGAGAATCTATAGTATGTAGTGAGAGTGCTTATGATGATAAGTGTTGTTTAACTGCATTGGCATGCTCATCTCTCCTAACACTGATGTGATGATTACTCATACCTATGTAAGAAGCTTTACAATTTTTACATGAGATTTGATAGACAGCATGAGATTCAAGAGGGATTAAATCCTTAGGCTTGGTTATTATATTGCTGATCTTTTGATGAGCAGAAAATGCTGTATCTATATTATAGGATTTGAATATACATCCGACACTGTCTGTAGTTCCTTTTACATATGGAACACAAATCCTAATAGCTGATTTATCATCTTTTTGTTTCCTCTTTTATCTATTTTGGGCTTGAAATAAGGCTTTTTTTTATAAATTTGTAATTATAACTATTTGCTAATAAAACACTATTAATATGATTTATTTCTTCTTTCAGATGTGTCTCATCTGAAAGATTAATTGCTCTATTAAAAAGAGTTTTGGCTATAGAAACTATCTGAGTTCGGTGATGATGAGAATGGAAATGCAAATATCTGTCTGTGTGTGTATCTTTTCTGTAAATAGAAAAAGATAAACTATTTGGTGTTCTGGTGACTAGAACATCAAGAAAAGGGAGTTTTCCATCAGACTCTGTCTCCATTGTAAATTTATTATGAGGATGCATATTACTTAAATGTAAGAAAAAATCATCTAATTTATTTTTTCCATGTTGCCATATGACAAAAGGGTCATCTATGTATCTGAGCCAAATGAGAGGTTTTAAAGATGATGATTCTAAAGCACGAGTTTCTATATATTCCATGAATAAATCAGCTATTACACCAAATAGTTTATCTTTTTCTATTTACAGAATGGATACACACACAGACAGATATTTGCATTTCCATTCTCATCATCACCCAACTCAGATAGTTTCTGTAGCCCAAACTCTTTTAAATAGAGCAATTAACTTTTCAGATGTAACACATCTGAAAGAAAAAATAAATCATATTAATAGTGTTTTATTAGCAAATAGTTATAATTACAAATTTATATAAAAAAGCCTTAGTTCAAGCCCAAAATAGACAAAATAGGAAACAAAAAGATGATAAATCAGCTATTAGGATTTGTGTTCCATATGTAAAAGGAACTACAGACAGTATCGGACGTATATTAAAATGCTATAATATAGATACAGCATTTTCTGCTCATCAAAAGATCAGCAATAGAATAACCAAGCCTAAGGATTCAATCCCTCTTGAATCTCATGGTGTCTATCAAATCTCATGTAAAAATTGTAAAGCTTCTTACATAGGTATGAGTAATCGTCGCATCAGTGTTAGGAGTGATGAGCATGCTAATGCAGTTAAACAACACTCATCATCATCAGCACTCTCACTCCATAATATAGATTCAGGTCATAAAATTGATTTTTCTAATACCAGGATCATATCTAGATGTGATAATCACTACCAATGCAAAATTAGAGAAGCCATTGAGATATTTAAAAGGCCAGATTGTATCAATAAGCAAGATGATACATGCAAACTTCCTCCTATTTGGAAATATTTTTTTAAAAAACATTGCTAAATTTAACATTTTTTGCTATTGGTGGAATTTTAACATTTTATTCAAATCAGTGATTGTAGCGCCTCTACAACCATCTTTCTACCTTTTATAACTCTGTGGATGACTTGTGTGACCAGGCCGAAACGTCAGTATATTAACCCTTTTCCCACCTCCTATGAGGCTTCTCATTGACATCTGACATCACTCTAACTCTGCCAGTTCTTATGCTAAAATATTTGTTTGACAGGTATTGATTAGGTTTTTAAAAGTTCTGTAAGATGGTGCCCTCTTCCGAATTATTTTAGAAGTAAAAAATCAAAAAAACCGCATTTAAACCTAAACAAAGAAAGAACATTGTCAGTGATTGGTTGTTATCAAGCTCTCAGCTGAAAAAGCCATTCTGATTGGCTGGAAAGAACAAAGAAACCGCCTGATCAAAGAAAATAAAGAAAAATGCTGAGATTTTCATTTCGAATGTGATTTAAGTATTTAAAAAAGTATAATTTAAGAAATTAAAATAATTTTTAAAAAATAAACTAAAAAAACAAAATTATTTTCGAAAAATATTGAAGATTTTAGTAAAAATATTTAAGATTTAGCAAAAAAAAATCTTTACTTTTTGATAATGTAACATTGAAAAAAAGCGTTTGCGTCACCACTTTTTTGTTTAGACATTCGCTTTATATTTGCCGAAATTGAATATATTTTATAATAAATAAATAACAATTTATTTTTGAAAGAACTTTCATTCTCTTTCATGACCTGAAAAATTAGTTATATAATTTTTATGAACATATCTGAGTTGAATTTAATATTATAGGTGAATATGTTTTAACAATAGGCTTTGTCTTCAGTTTGTGAGTTGGCCAATTAAAAGATTTGATTTTTACCTCATACAACCAATAATATAATTAGTGGTTTAAGGGTTAATATTAAAAATTTTTAACGCAGATGAACCCGTGAAATATGTATTTTATATATATTGAACTGGATAGTTTATCCTTGTCAAACATCACTTTAAGAAAAAAAATAAAATAAAACCAACTTTTTTGTTTTATTAAGTTTTAAAAAGAAAGCTAGGTGAAAGCTATGTAAAAGTTTGTTTATAAAAGTACGTGTAATGATACACATACTTAATTCTTTAAAATTTGGTCATTTCTATTTTTTTAATAGATTTTAATTCTAAGATTGTGTCTTTTACCGTTGGATTTTTTTTTTAGAGTGATTAAAGGCAAACAAACTTTTAATTGCATTCTTATTCTAATTATAATTAATTTTTAATTATTATTTTTTTACTAGCTGAGACTTGTTGTTAAATATTTTTTGGATTAATTATAAATACAGTTTACCCTGGGGAGAATCTTTAATTATTATTAAGACTGAGATACAGTTACCCTGTTGGAAAAACCACTAATTTAAAAAATTGTTTTGGAAAGATAAGCATTTTTTTTTTTTTTTAAAAAAAGAGACCTGGGATTGCAGACTGGAGATTTCTCCAGCTATGATTATTGTTGCTGCTTGTTAGTTGGAGGCCACTTTTATACACCAATTTAAAGACTGTTTAAATTGCTGGAGGTTATAATTGTTTCTATGACAAAACTATATTCAAGGAAGAACTGTTTCAATAGAATTTTCACCATATCTGGATAGACCAAGTCAAGATGGATCTGGAAGCCGAATCATCTGCTAAACATGCCATAAAACATTCACAGAAACTGAACCAGCATTGCCTCCTGCCTTTTTTATCAAAATTGAAACATAAAGTCTTCACTGGAGTTTGCCATGGAATGAATGCTATATATGCTACTGGAAGACATTAGCAATTTTGAATTTATACCTCGAGGTAACATGTTTGTTTCATTCTTTTCTTGGTAGAATGTTTAATCTCAGCTTAATCTTAAATAACTTATTTTATTATATGAATTGTTTATTAAATTTGAAATATTTAGAGCATGTATTCTGTTTGCTTTTTGTTCTAATTATCGTAGGCATTGGAATCTTAGTTTAATAGTCCACATTTTTTTTCTATTTTAGTCATCAGAGAGTGTGTTTTGAGATTATATGTTATATTCGTAATATTTCTTCCATTTATTTCACTAACGATTGCTAAATGCTTTGGCAGTTTTCGTAATTTTTATTTGCTCATCTGTTCATAGTTTTCATTGTAAGATAATTAATTTTAAATATAATTAGTTTGCATTTCTTGTAAACCTCACATCTTTTGACTGGCAGTTTATCGTTTTTATTGTTCTGGTTTTCTGAAATGAGATATTACTTTCTAGATTATGTAATAAATCGTCAGCGGAAGGATATTATCCAATCCATTTTTGTTTTTAAATTTATAGGTGAGAGATATTTTACTGCCAAAGCGTTTAATGTTTTCATGTTTGCTATACTCATGTGCATTCTCTGATAAATATTCGGAGTCAAATCTAAGTCAATTTTTTTTTATTCATGGCTAGATTTCTTTATTCTATTGTCCTGATTTTAATAAAAAAAATAAATTGTTTAAACTTAATTTGGCTGGTGTTTGTCTTAGTGCTTTTATTTCTCAATTGTCTAAACAATATTTAAGATATCTTGTTTCTCCCTGAATCTAATCAGCACAAACTATCTTCCTCATTCATTTTGATCACAGAAAATAAAGTTTTCGTGATGATGATGATGTGATGTACTGTAGCTTCTCCGTAAACGTAGTCAAGAATCTCTCAGCAATTATACCCAGATAAATCTGTTAGCCACTTTATTTTCCATTCCCCAGTCTAAGTTTTCCCATATTCTCTACCTTATTTCCACAACAAAATCTTTGTCAACACAATGTGTTTAATATCTAAATCCCCCTTATCATCCAAACCCATCATAATAAACCAATAATCAACTTTCTGTATAATCACTTTTTTCATATTTATTCTTCCATAATTTTATTGTATGTACCCTTTCTATTTTCAAGTTTTTTACATTCAATTAACAGATGCCTAATATTTTCTATTCTTTCCTTACATAATTTACAGACTAAATCACCCATATTTTTTTATTTACATGTATATTCTCTTGATGCCAAAGATCCCATTCGAGCCTTAAACAGTAATTTACTTTCCTTACTATTATCATATATTAACTCACACCTAATATTCTGTTTATTTCAAATATATATATTTAAACTTTTTACTCTTCATACTAGTTCTCCATCTCTCTAACACTGTATTCTTTATTAATAAATCTATTCTTTTATCCCATTCATTACCCCTTAACACTCAACAATCCTTCTAAGACAATCATCCCATCTTTTGTACAAATGTACAGATATAAATTCTTTACACAAATCTTTTTTTATACCACATTTCCTTTCTCACCCATCTTGTTGTCTGATCTTTAGTGATAACTCAATTAAATAGTATTTGGCCTATTCTTTTATTATCCATAAACTGCAATTCACCAAACATTTCCATTTTACTTTTTGCATCTCACATATGAAAACATGACCATCCCAGTTCTCCTTGAATTGCCTCCCTTGCTGTCCATACATCTGCATCCAATGCATGTCTTCCTACTTCCCTTTGAACTTTTTCTAAATAATAATGCATCATTACCATATGGTAACCCTGCTACTGCAACTCCCTCCCATGTAATTCTAGCTATATCATATTTATTATATGAAAACACTGATAATTTCTTTATAAATTCATTTTTTCTTTGCTTCATTTATCATTTTTCTCTCCCATTTATCCCAATAATTTTTCTTCTTTCTTAAAATAATTCCCAAATAACTATATCTATTCACAACACTTAACTTAAAATCTTCCAATAAAAAATTACATCTATTTTCCCAGTATTAATCATCATTATATTTGATTTTTCTTCACTAAATTTAATACCCATCTCTTTACCTATCTTTGTACATATCCTCAGCATAACTTCCATATCTTCTCTTATTTCTGTTCACAAAAATATATCATCCACAAAAAAATTTGACAAAATATATACTCCCTTATTACCTATTAATGGTATCTGTAACCCTCTTTCTAATCTTTTTAATGCTCTTTCCATATCACTCAAATACAACACAAACAAAATAGGTGACAAATGGCATTCTTGCCTTAGTCCCACCCCATTTTTAACTTTATCTGATTCTATATTCCCTAATTGATATATATATATATATATATATATCAATTAGGGAATATAGAATATATATATATATATATATATATATATATATATAATCATTATTTTTATATTTTTTTTTAATAATATCCACTAAAACTTCATCCATTCCCAAATTTGCTAACCTTATCTATAATCTATTTCTATTTACTCTATCATGTGCCTTCTCTATATCTATAAAACTCATATATAACTATTTGCCTTAAGTTCTGTAACTACAAATAAACTATCTCCTATATGTCTATCTGACCTAAAATATCCTTGCATTTCCGCCCCTACATTATTCTCTTCCATCCATTTTATAATTCTTCCAGCCACCAATATATGAGAAAACTTTATATAAAACTGATGCTACTGCTATTGGTTATAATTATCTAACTTTCTATGATCCTTACCCTTTACTTTAAATAATAATGTTACTCTTGTATTACTCCAACTACTTGGAAAAACTCTATTATGTGCCATCTTATTAAAACAGGATAATAACTTTACTTTTGCTTTATATCCTAGATTTATTTCCATTTCTGTTGCCCATCCATCTAAACTTCTTGCTTTTCCACTTTTCAATTTTTTCTCTACCTCATTCAGTTCATTTTTTGTAAACCTAATATTCTCATTACTATCTGCTTTCATGTTTTCCATATGATGTGAGGTATTGTGGATTCTCCTTACATGATGTCAAGAATATCTCAGGAATTATGTCCAGATAAACCTGTTAGCCACTTTATTTTCCATTCCCCACTCTTAATTTTCTCATATTATGCTGTATTTTATTTCCACAACATAATCTTTTCCAACTCTATAACCTTTATATCTAAATCCCCCATATATTTTTTCCAAACCCAGCATAAAAACCAATAATTCACTTTCTGTATAATCACTTTTTTTCATATTTATTCTTCCATAAGTTCATTATATTATACATAGTTATCGTGATGCTCGTTGTAGTCAGGATAGACTGAGTGACCATTACTATATATATATATATATATATATATATATATATATATAATGTCAAACATATGAAAATCTTTATATATATATATATAAAGATTTTTCATATGTTTGACATATTTTCATTTTTTTTTATTTCTTTTTTTTTAGAACTGTATTACATCCTTTAAACATTACAAAATCATACAACACTTTTCATCATTGCTAGTCACAATGAAACAGAAAGTTACTAGTTTTTTTATATAACCAATATCTAGATATCTACCAATCAGAGAGATTTTAGACTTTTGTTAGCATCATTTTTAGTTTCTTCTGTGAATCCTTCTATGGACGACTGATAAAGTTAATTTTTTAAATTAATAACATTACTTCATTTTCAAATTTTATCATCAAATAAATTTAAAACAGATAAAATAACGCTAAATATAACATTGCATCAAAGTTTTTCTATGAACCACTAATTACAATTGTCATCAAATTAAATGTAAAAACAGTTATAGTATCAGTCATGACAATTGAAATAAATTAGGAAATAATGTTAATAACATAAAAGAAACACATCAATTCTTATATAAATGTTTCTAAATTGAAAGTCTATTCTTTTTTGTTATGAACTCTTCAGAATGAGAATGTAGGACTTAATTGTAGTAAAAAACACAGAATGTATGTAGGTTTTAAATTTACAAAACTTTTTAGTGGACAAATACAACATATTTCAAACAAAGATGTTGATATAATCATTTGATGAAGTGACAATTTATCAAGACAGGAGAATGTATAGTTTGGATTAATTAACATCTAACTTGAATTTTTTCTTCTTGAAATTCGTAGATATATTAAGAAAGAAGCTAGTGTTATCAAACATATATATATATTTATAATTGAAATAATATTTTTAACGGTTTACAAACAATTACAAACAATCTTTAAATCAGCAGAAGTACTTTCGGTTACTTTCTAATCCGCCTCAACTGCCATTAAATTCAAAAACTAAAAGCGGAAGCAAACGTCATCAATTCAAATTCCATGAATCTCGTATTTTAATGTTAGAAGCTTGTCGATTTATTAAATGCATTTTATTTCTGTTTATAAAAATTGCCTCTTTTATTTTTCTTTTACTATGGTTTCTCTCTTCATGAAGAATTTTCACATTTTCAAAATTAAATTTAAATTTATATTTACATGTTTTTTCGTGATTTTACTTGTGGATTTGAAATAAATGGAATAGATATCCATGTTTATTATTAATCTTCATTTCCTTTAAATTATAATATTTTTTTTTAAATTGACATAAAATATTGTTTATTTGTTCCATTTTATAACCAACATCAAGCAATTCCTTGGCAAATATCTTAATATTTTTCAATTTATCACTTTGGTAACGACATATTATGTCGTTACCAAAGTGATAATTGAATAATAATAATTTGAGTATGAAGACACTAATAGTTTATGAATTAGTTATAAAAAACAGTTTATACAAAATGTTTTTTTTTCTGTTATAAAAATGTCTGAATAAGTCAGAATGAAGGCAAATTTATGTAATTATGTTAATACATTGTACAGGCTTAAACCCGGTTCTATACATGTAACATATACGGGATTCGAACTAAGACTTTCACACAACCCACTACTGTCAGTGCCTCTCATATTGCTGACTCACCTGATCACACATATGTTGAAAAGAAAAAATAAATAATCACCAATATATGTATTTCAAGCTAAAGTATATATGTGTGAGGATAGTAATCTAGACCAACTGATGATTGCTGGTTTAGCATGAAATACCATATTGGTGATTATTTATTTTTTCAACATGTGTGCGATCAGATGAGTCAGCAATATGAGATAGCACTGAGAGTAGTGGGTCTTGTCAAAAACTAAGTTCGAATCCTGTAATTATGTTAGTTAAATGTTAGTTCTTGTTTTTTACATACTGTAAAGTTATATATAAAAAAAAAATATATATATAAAAAAAAATATATATATATATATATATATATATATATATATATATATTAACACATATACACACTTTTTATTTATATGTTTATCTTTGTCCTTGTGTAATGAAAAAACTCAATAAGTTACTTATAAATGTTAAATAGATTGTTTAAATGGAAAATGTTTTCATAGTAAATGAAACATACTGCCTCTAAATATGGTAATAATAAAATGAGAGACTTTAAATTGGTTCTCTTTACATATTAAGAAGATTGTATAAACTAAAGAGATTGTGTCTCATTTACTATAATAGCATTTTTTCACATGATCACCATTTCTTATATTTGCTTTTATACAAACAAATTATGTCATGAAGATTGGCTATCTTAATATAAAGGTGAGCACTGATCATATATATATATATATATATTGGCAGTTGAGGCCGGTTGAAGAATTTCAGAGAAAGTACTTCTGAGGATTTAAGGATTGTTTGTAATAGTTTGTAAACCATTAAATTTATTATTTCATTTATAATTACAATTTTGTTTTTAATTAACGGACATTTTATTTATTATATATATATGAGGATAGTAATCTAGACCAACTGATTATTGCTGGTTTAGCATGAAGTACTTATATTGGTGATTATTTATCTTTTCAACATGTATGTAATCAGGGGTCAGAAATATGAGATGGCACATAGAATGGTGAGTCATGTGAAACGCTGAGTTCAAATCCCGCATATATTACATATATAAATGTAGGTTTAAGCCTGTACAGTGTATTAGTCATTGATTTTTTTTAAATTTACAAATCAAATTAAATCAATGAAAGATTTAATAATAACCTTCCTATTGTCACTTTTTAATATACAGTTTCTTCTTACATCCATTATTTTTGTTTGTGTAGCTTCAGGTATACACAAAAAACAGTGAATTAATTGTAGACATTGATGAAAAAAAGTTTATTTTTTCTAAAATTTTAATTTTTTAATACTTCTGAGTAATGTACCACAAAATAATAATAGAACATTCAAAACATTATCATAAGTCTTATATTTCCTGAAACTTTGTTGCAAATTTAAATAGTTATTAGTTATCATATATATATATATATATATATATATATATATATATATATATATATATATGATATAAATTCTGTACATATATATATATATATATATATGTACAGAATTTATAAAAACTAAAAATTGTAATTATAAATCAAAATTTGTTTTTACTGAAATTAATTTGTTTCACATATTATAATGTTGACCAGCTTGTACACCCTATAAGCTTTGATTATAGAGAAAAAAACTAATTTACATAATACATTTTGAATTCAACAGAAACAAATACACACACACATTTATCTTCATTGATTTCAGTCAAATTATATTAAAGCATTATATAATTGAAAGAAGTATATTATTGTTCCTATTTTTTTTTTAAAAAAAAATGTTTAACTGTTTTATATAAACACAATATATGTATAAAAATACAACAAATTCCAAATTGTCATATTTATATAACAAGTAAAGACTTATAATTTTATTATCTGGTTGCCATGAGTGTAAAAATGGAATCCACCCATGCCTATGGACTATATTTTTTAAAAGAAAGCCAATTTAGACATTGTAAAAGACAAGACCAAAATTTAATTCATCATAGATGTTAACATGTTCTAATTAAGTCTGTCTATGTTTAGATTTCTAAGAAAGAGTTACTTAAGTATTATTTTTTAATAAACTTGAACATAATACAATTCCTTGTTAATAAATATTATTAAAAGCATTAAATGGCAAAATATTATATAATCTTATCTGAAGCAAAAATATTTCAAATTATTATAAATAATGTATAAAGTGTTGCAGCAGTTACATGCAATTGATATACACATATAACACAATATTTTATTTTTTGTTACAGCTTAAGTTCTTACATGAGAAGATAATCTAAACAATGTCAATTGTGAGAACAAAATTCACATCATTACAAACTATATCTTTACAGCACAAAGACTAAACATTAATGATATGAGAATGTGTGTTATTTCAGCAGTGATTCTAAATGACTTTTCTTTCTAAATGGTTATACAATATTTTGCTTTGAAAAATTTTTGATATTATATATTAATAAAAATATAATTGTCTCAAATGTTTTGTAATGGGTAATGATTAAATCTATCATGAAAATATAAATTTTAATTGACCTTTATAAGGTTTTTAAACAATGATAAAAAATTAAATTAAATTCATCAAGTTTGATTTCTCTAGATTGATTTTTTTTACAGCAACTTGGTTTTCATTCCAAATATGACTAGATAACGTTTTATATTACTAAGTTTTTGATATTACATATCAAATTTTTTGCATTTCAATATTATTCTACTTTTCCTTAATGATAACTTGAGTTTGTAGTTTAATATTTTAATTTTATTATTAAAACCTTTATTAATTGTATTTGAAAATACTAAATATAATAAGAAAATCAAGATGTAAAATATGTAAGCAAAATAATTACTTTCTCAGAGTTTTATTGTGAAACTGCTATTGAAAATGCAAATGAAAATCTTTGTTGAATAAATTTCATTTATAAAAAATAATCAAATAAATACAATCACCATAAAGCAATTTAATTTTATTTTAGAATTTTAAATTACATTTAGACTTAGTAAATTATTACAAAAAAACACTAAACCATTGTTTGACAGAGTGTAATAATCATAATTATTATACTTACATTTTTATTGTCACATTAAATTTTCTAACTCATATTTTTAAAAATGAAACATAAGTTCAAACATGAATATATATATATATATATATATATATATATATATATATATATATATATATATATATATATATATATATATATATATATATATATATATATATATATATATATATATATATATATATATATATTATATATTGTACCTAACTGAAGTCTCACTTTGTTCCCATAAGTGATCAATGTTATCTTAGCTTAATGTTTTGTTTAAAATTTTTAGAATTTTAAAAAAATAATAATGATAAAATGATAAGTTAACTTAGTTAATAAATAAAGTAGGATAATTTTATGTAGTATTATAATAAGTGTTAAATATAATGGGATTATGTCTCAATATTTCAATATATGAGAGGTGGTTGATAAGGAAGGCTAGATAATAATTTGAATGAAAAGAAATATTAGAAATTGTTGTGAATTGATGAGTAATATTAAATGTATTTAAATATAACTATTATGTAATTCATATTCTAATGTTTAAATTATAATAATTAGATATTGTAAATAAATGTTTTAAATAGTATTAATAATAAATTAAAAAAAGTAATCTGTAAGTTTTTATTAAAACAGTAATAATATTTATTAGATGTAGTTTAGTTTAGCAAAATTATTTTGGATTAAATAGTCATTAATATTTTAACTGTTGTAGTTTTAAAAATAACTTTCAAACAATTAATGTGCATTCATATCACCTGTATGTGAGAATATTTCTGTGAGTGCAAGAATGACATAAATATAAAAATAAAGAAATAATTTAATTCTAATATTGATTAAAAATATAAGAAAAAACAAATGTATGGATAAAGTTATTAAAGTTAAATATTTAAAAGTAATAAAGAGAGATAGCTCTGAATTTTGTATTTATTGCTATTGTGTTTTATAAAAATATTATCATTAAAGAATATTACATAGCATTTGTTAATAATAAACTTTTGACTTTGCAGCTGTGAGTCACATGGTATGGGAAAATTATATTGATTACATCAGTAGATTGATTCCACAGCCGAATTGTCAAGAATGTTAAAGGCTAATAAAAATAATTTTATTGGTTTTTAAACCACTTGATATAAAAAAGTGGGTGTATAAAAGATTATTATATAAAACAAGAATACAGGTGTTATTCAGGGGCTATCTGATTTTTAATTCTACCTGTGGCTGGATCTTAAAATTTTTCCTTAATAAAAGTTGCAATTTTATTTAAATATTTTAGTTTTAAAAGTAAAAGTATGTTTGTAAAACATTTATTTAAAACTGTCTTGCAGTGATGGAGGGCTAAAGAAAAGGTAATCTGTTTTCTGTTTTCTGACAATTTTAATTCCAGTTGAAGCATAAGATTATAGTAAATAGCGTCCCTTATCCAATCTACATTTTATTCATTTGTTTTTTAATTTAAAAATGAAAATATTATTAGACTAAATTATTAATTATTTATATTGCTAAACATGTTCTTGCAATATATTATCATATCTGTAGGATAATTATTATATATCCTATTAAAGTAAAAATATATGTGAAGAAGAAATTAAAAGACAGTCAAAATTTTAAAATATTATAATGAAAATGCATAAGTGTCTCATAAATTAAAATTGACTTTAAATTTAATTCTTCATATATCAATACATCATATATACATGCAAACATGCTCTTAACAGAATAATGTTTCTGAGGAAAATATGTGTTTTAAAATACTAATTCTCATTTTTGCCCAGTGGTATGAAAAAGAAATTACATGGAAGTAAAACTTTAAAAGAATTTATAAATATTAATGATGAACTCGTGTCTATCAAATATATAATAAATTGTTATATTTGTCGTTACTTGTAGGTAATTTTATGACAGTTGATCACAATTCATAAACCAACGATTGTCCTTAATTATAAACAAAGTCTACTCTTATGTTTAAAAGTAAAAGTAAATATGTTTTAAAAAATACATTTTGAAATATTTTAAAAAAAGATGTTTAAAAAGAGCTCTATTTTAAAGAAAATATGTTTATCTAAAGGAAAACAGTGAAAGTTAACTAAAATGATACATTATATTTATTCTGTATTTGAACATAGGATTATAAATATTAAAAAATATGTATTCAGCTGAAGAATTTATTTTTCCAATGCCGGCTTATGCTTATGCTATTTTATTATTTTAATATTTGAAATTATTTTTAAAGATCAAAGAAAGTAAGAGTATTTATTTAAAGAACTATTGAACATTTTCATTTGAAAATCATTGCCATGTTTTATAAGTGTTTTGATTAAAATGTCGAACTCTGATAAATAAATTAACTTGAACATATTATCTACATATTTTAAATGGAAAACCGTTACGGATCTGAAATATGAACTTGAATTACTGTATTATCATTTTTTATTGTTTATTTTATTGGTTTAAAAAAAATGAAACCATAAAAATATTTATGCTGGATATTTTGTGTAACATTTTTTTTTTTTTTGTATAGATATTTTAGGTAAACTAAAGTTGTAATTTTAAAGCTTAATAGGTTTATTAGAATAAGCAAATATTTTGCCATTTTTCAGGTACATTTTATTATTACATTTATTAAGCACTTCACAAGCTCATTTCTATTTAATAATTTCATTTACGGAGATTTAAATATCACAGTTTAGTTTATTATAAATGGGATGTTTCATTCAGTTTTATTTTAAACCAGCTAAAGAAGTTTATCAGAGAATTTCCATTCATTTGTTTTATGAGTGTTGTAGTAATAATAATTACAAATATTTTTTATAAGCGTTGAAAATTAATATTTTCACATTTAATTTGCAATCAAAAGAACACTAATTATTATATTTTAGTATTGATTATTTTATTATGTGTGCACTGTGCCTTTCCTAAAATTTTATATGCATTTAATTTTAAAATATTTCTCATAGTAATCATTTTGACACAGTTTTTGCTTTGTTGGTTCTTACATTGAATATATGTTTTTGTATTTTTCAACTTCTTAGGAATAACTTAGTTAATTCAGGTGAAGTATATATCTTGCTATTAGTTAGTATTTGTTAGCCTCATAGAGTTAAGCATAGTAAATAATTTTGAGTATGTTTTATGGAGTAGACCAGGTCCTCCATCCTTATTTTACTGTATTTCCATGATTTGATAGTGCTTATCCCCAAAAGAGGGTTATTATATTGTATTTTACAGTGATGATTATCACATTTATAAGCATTGGAAATCCCATGAGAGAATATTGTGATTTTCTGGTGTGTTTTTATGTTCCCAGATATACTGCTGACAAGGTCCAGGTATCTTAGTTTCTGCCTCAAAGTTAGGTATTTTTGAAAGCCACCACATTCTTTTCCACCTCTGAGAGCTTGTTATTTTTATATTTTAGCCTATAATTCATGATGATGTAATGCTAATTCCACCACAGTAAGTGATATTTGTTTAGATTAATGATGACAAGATATGTGTGTTTGAAGAACCTTTGTTTCTTCAGGTAGTAATATTTATATTTAATGCTCATAGGTATATCAATGTTTGAATTGTGTTGATATGATATTTTTATCATCAACAAGCTAACCAACAATAAATTCTATATATTATTAAGTATGTTAAATTATGCATATGGTATAAGTGGCAATTCACACATACTAATTTAATACTTTCATCCAGAGTTTCGCCGCCATTGGATTTGTAAGTCTGTTACATCATTAACTTTAAAGCATTGAGGGGATAATTTTATGTGGACTAAGTTTATTTTAAAATGTATAACTGATCTCTGATGAGTGAATGACCCATGTATCTAATGTAGTTTAATGCTAAAATTAGCTTAGACTGATTTAATATTATATATCACTAGGTATAATATTAGTTAAGTTAGTATAATTAGTGGTAGTTTTTCAAAAAAAAATGCTGAATATGCTTAGTTAGAATTTGTTAAGACCAGGATTATAAGGTCAAGCTTAGGTTTTCAAATACAAACCTAATGGTGTGTTATTCTGATTATTAGAAATCACCATAGTGTTATGAATTATTTTATTTAAAAATTAGAAGTGTGCTTATTAAGTACATACATTACAATTAAAGTTCAAGATTTTAAAATCTTTAATTGTTTAAAAGAGATTAAAATTCTGTATTCAATAACCTCTGCCTGCTATTATGTATAACTTTTATTTGATTGATTTATTTATCAGAATAAACAAGATAAAAAGTTTAAAGAAGGATAATCAAAAATAGTAGTTAAAGAAGTTATGTAGTCTTATAAACTAAGTAAAGTTATTAAAAAGTCAAAATGCTTGTAATAAGTTCCAGAGCTATTGGCAATGTTTATATTACATTTAAATTGTAACACTTTATTATTGTTCTAAATAAACCAACTTATTATTATTATTTAAAAAGTTTGTTTTGTTTATTTTGCTTTTATATGAAAATATTATTGTCTTGGGTTTCCAGTTCACAAAATCTTAAGTTTTTAAAGTTTATTAAATTTTAATTCAAAAGTTCACAGATATATCATAAAGTTAATTAAATATATTTGATATTGGTTTTAAAATTATAAAGCCATGCTAAAGTAAGTGATTCTTAGATTGAATCACAATAACAGATAATTGCATTATATCAGATACTTAGTTAAATGCTTAATTAAAATTTTATTTTTTAAATTATCAATATATCCTCTCAGATTAAAGACTGCGATATGAGATTAAGAATATTAGTACTTCAGAAGAATATTTTTATTTACCATTATTTTAAAAGCTACACATTATCTTAAATTAATTGCACATTGTATATTACTACCTTAAATTTATATGTCCAAAGAATTTTATTCCATCTGCATATGAGGTCTTGAATAGGTTGTCTGTGAGTATGAGAGGCATGGCATAAAAAGTACCCTTGCCCTTTTCTTTGCTTGAGTAATGTCTTGGATAGTAGGCCTTTATTAGTTTTAATTTAAATTGATTCATTAAACTTGTGAATTAATATTTTGTTTTTGTTTATTATTCTAAGATTGAACATAACATAGTTCTGCTATGGTCAGCCAATATATCAGTCATTTGTTTCATTCACCAAGCAATTGTTTTATAGGCAACTTATATTTGAATTTTGCACAAGAGTTTACTTTTAGAATCCCTGAGGTTGTTTACTCTTGTTGCCTTATTACATATAATTTAGTAAAATTATCTCTCACAATCAAGGTATCGTTATGCTTATTCAGAGTGTGTGTTATCTGTTGACAGGACTATTCTAATCACTATTAATTAATGATTTTAAATAATCTTTTGTATGGTTTAGTAGTAGAGTATTAGTATGCCCTAGTTATAGTTGCATTATTATTGGGTTTGGTCTCTATCTGATTATACATCTCTGAATCATCATCATCTTTTTTCTTAAATTTTATTGTAACCCCACTGAGCCAAGTTGTTTAGAGTCTCATTTCATTTTCATATCTCTCTCTTTCACATTTCTTCTATCATCTCATCCATATCATCTAATCCATTTCAAATCATTTCATTTCATTATCATTTTTTCTCTTTCACATCTCTGCTATTATTTCATCCATTTCAAATTCATTACATTTCATTTTTTCTTCTATATTCTTCTCTCTTTCATTTTCGTTCTCTCTCTCTTCTTTTTCTTTTCTTTTCCTTTCTTTAACACACTCCCTCTTTCCTCTCTCTCCTCTCTTTTCTTTTTGGTTACAATATATATAAAAACATTAGTAATCCACTGCAGAATGAAGGTCTCTCCAAGTTCAATCCATCTTTTTCTATTTTTAGCTTCTCTTCTCCACATCACCACAGCATACTTTTCTTATTTCATCCATCCATCCTACATGTGTCCTCCTTCTGGGTCTTTTACAATCTCTTGGAATCCAGTTTAAAATTTCAACTGTCCATCTATTATCATCTTTTCTAGTAATATGTCCAGTCCAACTCCACTTCAGTCTTTTAATTTTTTCAAAGAGTTCAGTAACACCTGTTTGTTCTCTTACCCATACATTGCATTTTCTATTTCTTCTTGTTACCCTCAATATGCATCTCTCCATACTTCTTTGAGTGGTCTGAAATTTATGTATTTTTCTTCTATTAAGTGTCCAAGTCTCAGATCCATAAGTAAGAATTGGCAAAACACATTTATGAAAAACCTTCCTTTTCAAACACATAGGCATATTTACTTTTAGTATCAAGTTATTTCTACCAAAAGCACTCCAAACAAGTTTAATTCTATGATTAATTTCATCCATTATGTTTCCATCTGTATTAATAATTGGACCAAGGTATTTGTAACTATTAACTCCTTTTAACTAATCATAATCAATCTTTATTTTCATATTTTGAGAAAATCTATTAAACATTACTTTGGTTTTTTTAACATTTATCTTTAGTTCTACTTTCCTACTTTCATCTGATAACTCCTGCACCATATCCTGTACCCTCTAAAGCAATGTTTGAAAAAACAACTACATCATCTGCAAAATCTAAATGACTTAAATAATCTTCATTTATTTTCACTCCCTTAACTTCCCATTTTAATCCACAAAATACTTCTTGCAGCACTGCTGTAAAAAGTTTTGGAGATATGGGAGCACCCTGTCTTACACTGTTTTCAATGTTGATTTTCCTACTATCATTATGTAATCTAATTGTTGCTGTTGCATTTTTATAAATATTCTTTAACATATGACAATATCTTGAATCTACACCTTGATGATCCAATGCTTTAATCACTGAAGAAATATTTATAGAATCAAATGCCCTTTCATAATCTACAAATCCTAAGCATAATGACAACTCATATTCATTTGTCCTTTCTATAACTTCTTTCAATACCTGGATATGATCTACTATACTAAAACCACTTTTAAATCCAGGTTGTTTTCTTGGTTGGTAGAAATCCAGTGTTTTCTGTAGATGAGTTGTAATTTTCTTAGTAAAAATTTTGTATAAAATTGATAAAAGATTTATAGGTCTGTAATTTCTAATATTTTCTTTATCACCTTTTTTTAAATACTGCATTTTTCTAATCATCTGATACGTCTTTATCATTTAGACATTTGGTATATATATTGTAAACATATGTAATCTAAATAATCTCAAACGAAAATACACATATGAAGAAAAAAGACCCCAAACGTTGGTGCCAAATGTAATAGAAGGTCTGTTACCAATTGAAATGGCCCCAATCATTGGGTACCAAATGTAATAGAATCACTATTGCTCCAGTTGAAAGTGATAAATGTAATAGTACGCGATATAACTGTATTATTATTATTATCCTCCATCCTCATAAACGAATCGTAATGAATGAAGCCTCACATTTTAGGCATCAAATGTAATAGTATGGACTTTCAACAATAATCACCAAAAGTAATAGATAGTATAATCTAAATAAAGAAATATAAAATTGTTACAATCTTTGAGGAACCAAAATGTAACAGATAGCTTTATCCCAATTATATTTAAACAAATTACTTATCTACCCTTCCAACTAACTATATATGAAATAAATCAAAATTTTACAGAGCAATAATGAGACCTATCATTACAATTTATTATCAGGGTTAATTTAACTAACTAACAAAATATATTTACCAGAAACAAAGGGAATTTTATTGACTCTAATATACACATTACATAAGTAAACTTATGTATATCTAAATATATCAATGAACATTGACTTGTATAAGTGAACCAAAAACTAAATAATAATTAAAATACAAAATTATTCTCCATTAAGTTGTAAATTTAATAAACTTCATAATGACTCTGGCACTAAAAAGAAAAATAATAATAAAATATTAATACTCTTCCAAATAAAATACAAAGGCATTACTTATAAAACAAATAGTACATCCTTTATTTTTATATTATGGTTTGATTTTCAAGTAGTATAAATGTTTGATTTTTTTTTTAAATACAAACCCAAATAAAAAATATACATATATTTGCAATAAGTATATATATATATATATATATATATATATATATATATATATATATATATATATATATATATATATATATATATATATATATATATATATATATATATATATATATATATATATATATATAGTAGATAGATATATATATTAAATAGACAAAGACATATGTATACATTAATATAAACACAAACCAATATTTATATTTTCCAAATATTCAAAATTAGAAATAAAATAAAATAAATAAAAGTATATTATTTACAGCAAATATATGAATTGTTGTTTATGTTTTGGCATAGGAGTTATTATATGAAGTTAAAATAATAATAGATAAATAAATAAATAAATAATTGACCGGTAAAATATTGTAAATTAATAACGTAGATAATAGATATGCTCTCAAAGCTAGGTTAATCGATTAAATATCATTAAATCAAAAGAAATCATCAAAATTTACCCCACTACATTATAAAATGTTTATCTATTATATCCACTTTTGGACTATACTTATTTTCACAAGCATTGAATACTCTTTTTTATTATTTACAATGAGGCTCATTCAGGCCTATAAATAAATATAACATATATTTGACTACTCAGTCATTTAGTGCTAATTTATAACTTAATATGAATATGGAACTTATTTCACCTCTTGTTATTTGTAATCTTTTATATGTACACACACAAATATATATATATATTAGAAATCATCATATATATATATATATATATATATATATATATATATATATAATGATGATGATTTCTAATTGATAAGTAACCTTTAACAAATCAACTCAATCTATGATCCATCCCTAAGAATATATCTAATTATCAAATAAATAAAAAAATATTAAGTTATATAAATAATAAAACTTTTGATAATAAAATTTGCCAATATAAATTTCACTTATATATATATATATATATAATAACCCATATGCAATTTAAACTTAGAGCTTTACTTACAAATTTCTAATACTTAAGTGTTAATTTTGACATTTATAAAATGTTTGTTTTTTTAAACAAGACATTTAAATAGAACAGAATTATACTTCTAAAAACGTTTCATTTCTCTAATTAAAAAAAAAAGAATATCGATCTCAAAAATATATATAAACATATCACTTACACTAATAAAGTTATTTACAACCTTTTCAAAGTTCAACTTGTTCTGTTGATTTATTCCTTTATATTTCTTTAATATTTGAATGCATTCTAGCCAAGGTAAACTTTTGAAGAAAATATCATGTTAGAGAAAATTGTCAATTCCTAGATGCATGTATATTTTTTCTTATTTTTTTTCCTTAAAAAAAATGAAATGTTGAATCCAATATATTGACTAATTTTAGTTGCTTCCAAATTGTTATTGATTTACCATTGTAAATTTTTTTAGATAGTTATCTTACACTTCAACTTAAGATATGTGCTGAAATTCATGTTGAGTATTTGCTTAGATTTGCTTTTTAAATTGATCTGGGATAAAAGAAAAGGCACAGCCCCTGGCTGATAATATATATATATATATATATATATATATATATATATATATATATATATATATATATATATATATATATATATATATATATATATATATATATATTAGCTGATCATGGTCTATGTGTTTATTACAGTAATATATCCAATTATCTTGACAAATGAAGATACCAAATATAAAAGTACAATTAGCTTTTTCTCCTTCAGTTTCTTTTAATAACCATTTTAATAATCAATAATGGTGATCTTTTTCTGTTGCTGTTGTTCTTTTCATGTGCCACAGAACATGCAGTCATGACAACCATTGTTACATTTTTTTAAACAATTAACATTAAAAAAATAAAAATATTAATCATATAAAAAAAATATTAAATCGAAAATTTATTTGTTAGCTTTAAAAATATATATATACATAAATAATAACATTACATTTTTTCAATAATCACTATGAATAAAATAATCTTTTTTATAATAAACAATTTATATGGTTTTTTTTATTTATAATGAACAGAACATGTCACTATTACTATTAAAAATCTTACCAGTAAAAATAATAAAAATAATAATAATAATAATAATAATAATAATAATAATAATAATAATAATAATAATAATAATAATAATAATAATAATAATAATAATAATAATAATAATAATAATAATAATAATAATAATAATAATAATAATAATAATAATAATAATAATAATGACAATTAAATATTTAAAGCAATGTACCATCAACAAGTAAACAAAATAATAAATCCAAACAACCATAACTATAAGTAATAACCATAAACAATAATAACACTCCATATATAAACATCAAATCAAAGTGATTTTTTTAAACCAACAAATGACTTTTAAAATAAAGGTAGCTTTATCCATCTTTTACTATATATATATATATGATAATAAGTACAGAAATAATTTATAAAAAATAATTAACTACACAATTATGCATTTTGCCCAATAAAATAACAGTTTACTAGTTTGTTTAAAATATTATGCTGTCAGCATAATTGGAATGTTTCTCCTGTGAACTAGTCTTTGTTCTGCTGACATTCTCAGACATTTTTTGAACTAATAAATCAATATGTCTTTTATTTTCATATTTTAATGGTAAAATGACAAAATGTCACTAATGATAGGCATAATAGAGTGTTTTAGAGCTTATGAACACCAGGATCATCATATTATTCTAAAATATCACACAGTATAAAGTGTAAATAGTTATCAAAAATCAGTACTTACTGACTCTGACTTGCAAATAAAAATTTGAACTGAATTTATTTAGACATTGTTAACATAAATTGATAAATTCGATTCTTGCAATTGGAACAAATTTTCATTCTTATTATATATTTCACACTATAATGTTATATATAAAGCTTGCAAAACAAGCTCTTGGCATTATAATATTTTATGAGCACACACATATATTGTGATAAATAGGTCTCGTAATATATAGCATAGTGTAAATGTACATATATTTAAATGTTAAAAAAATACAAATTAACACATACAAAACGTGATATATAAATATTTATAAAGTCTGGAATAATAAAAAAGAGATTGATTAATAAAATTAATTGATATGTTTCGAAATACTGTATATTTTTTAAAGTCAATTGTGAGAAAAAAACTGTACTTAATATATTTTAGTTTATTTGATGTATAATTTACTAAAACATGGTTCGTATTGATATATTAAAGATATGTATATTTGATTATCAAATTCTTGTGTTGAAACTCCAATTTCAGGATCAATGATTTTAGCAAGAGATTTGTTAATGTTGGGGGGGGGGGTTATAAAGTTGTTCGGTTCTCAGTAATTTTGAGATTATTACTTTAAACTTTAGGTAGTTTCTAATTTGATTAATATTTTAGGGTGGTGATAAAATAATTTATATTTAGCAAACTGATATAAAGGCATTTATTGCTTATAAATCATTTGGGATATAGGGTCAATTATTGGACCAGTGTCTGTGATATGTAAGTGAGGAATTAAATCTTTATTATTGAAAATTTATGAGAAGTAAATGGATTTGTGGGGATGTTTAATGTAAACATGGTGTTGTTTTGTAGACTTTTATACTTGAGACGTCTGCTTGTAGCAGTGGAACCATTGGTTGTGTTTTTGATTTTATTTTCTTGGATAGTCTGTTTAAGTTTTGGATTTGGGGTAATTTTTTAATTATATGTATAATATTGTACACCATATTATCTGTTGTTTTTTTTACTAATAAATATATTTGTATACAATCCCTTCTATATATTATTGAATGTCCAATAATACATCGTCCTCTTAAATTGTTGTCTCTGAAAATCAGTTGATTGATTTTTAAGGAACATAAAAAATTATATATTGATTTACTGAGACATAAATCGATTTTTCTCCTTATTTTCAAATTAATAATCTTCGTAGATTTTTAATTTTTTTAAAAAGTCACCACATTAGAATTTACATTTTTATTATAAATATTTTATTGTTTTGAAAATTGGAAAATTTTAATTTCTATTTAAAAACTAAATTAATGTAAAATTGGATTTGCATAATTGATTAATTAGTATATTTAATGTGTTTAAATGTTTATTTTATTGTTTATTTATGATATGCCTATGCTATTCATATTTATAATTTTTTTTTTGTTTTCTACTGCTTTCTATTAATTGATATTAAAAATCATTTAATATGCGTTTAAAATTGAATATTACGTTAATATTTTGTTTTAAAAAATGCTGATTAATTTATACTTTTAAAACTCACAAATATTATTTTATTTTTTTTTATTGCTGATGCTGAATCCCAGGGCAAATAAGAAATATCAAGTTATAGAATAAATTTTGTATTATTTAAGCTATGATTAGTGGACTTTTCAATTTATATTTATGTTTAACATGTCGAAGAAGTAACTAATTAAAATTTTGATTTGCATATGTAGTTATGATATGTATAAATTATCTCCACTTACAAATGAAAACTGCAGTTGTTTAGTTAAAACAATTTATATATAAAATGGTTTAGAATATCTCAGGTATAAAAAAAGCAGATTGCAATCACATTTATGATTACAGTGTAATAAGAAGAATGTACCAGCTTTTAGAAGTCATTGTTTACTAAAAGTTTTGTTTTAATAGAGTAAGACTTTATAATAATTTCCATTTCACATTATATCTAAAGATAGTTTTTTTTTTTTTTTTTTAAATATGCTTAGACTTTATTGGCACAAAATCTTTTACAAGATAAGCATTCATTTACATAGTATAATATGGAGATCTAAGATTATACACTGTATTTATTTGTTCATAGTGTTTCCAAAATTGATCAACCTGTAAAAACTCAAAGTATTAGTCCGTGAAATGATTAATTATTAAAAGTAAATCTAGGTTATGATTAGGAATTATTTGTAAAGTCTAGAGTTCAAATATGAATAGTGTTTTAGGAGTACAATATTGAAAAATCCAATTTGCAGGAAATCAGTTGTTGGATAGCAAAAAACACATGAGATAATATAAATTATGGGCTAAGTCAATCTACTGTTCAGTTCTCTAGAATGGCCTTGAATAACCACAAAAGAGAGCATTCCAGCATATTTTGGAAGAATTATGGAGAACAAGGAAATAAACTAAGCTTTGAAATTTCTCTGCTGAAACCCATTCTAATCAATCACAAAGTAAACATGAACAGCAAAGGGTCAACCCTATCAGTAACCACGTTGGTAATAATAGGAATAAATAAAGAAAATCACTTGTAATTAAAACCATTAGGCTAAACCGCAGCTTGCTTTGCAGTAACACATGGATAAAATCGTTTATAAGAATAACGCTAAAATAACGCTAAAAAATAATGTTTTTATCTTTTCTAATGAATGAGAAAATCAGTCAGAAACGATTTTCATAGCATGCTCATCACAGCTCCCATACTCAAAAGAATTAGGATTTAGGTTCTCAGTGCCCTTTCCGACCACCAGATTCTCTCATCTACTCAGCAAAACTGGGTGAAATGATGAATTTTCATTAAAATGAAACATCATTGTAAAAATCTTTTGAAATTTCAATGGCTGTCATATAATTTGCGCATCGTTTTTTATAAAGGTTGAAATTAATCTTACTTGTGATAATGTCTTGAAATAACTTGTATATGAAAAGAGAACTAAGAAACTCCTCTTTTAAGTAGGAATAGTTTTAGAGAAGATTAATTCCCTAAAATGGGGAGTCTGAAACAGATTCAAATGTTTATTATTCTCTATTACTATACAAACTTTACTTAATTAACACTTACAAATATTTCATGACCAACTCTCTTTATAGTTATATTTTATTCTTTTCTTCTTATTGGAAAGTAACATTTGTTCTAATACCAAGATGTTGTTTTAAACCTTTGAAAATTTTATTCTTTACTACAGTTTTCTTTGTTAATTTACAATTATATTTTTTACATCAACTATTAATTTCATTTGTAAATTTTATTAAAATCTAGATATTTTATTTTATGATTTTTAAAGTATTTTCATATGTCTTAATTATTAATAGAATATAATTTACCTTTTTATTGATTTAATATAAATAGAAATCATATTCAAAAGTTCTTAGTATTTTACAATGATTAGCAAACATTAATTTAAATTCATTGGAATATTTCTGCATATTAGAAACAGCAATTATTTTATTAGCTTTGAATTAACATCTATCTTGCAACTCAGCAATTGAAAATCACTTTTTGTGTTGAATATAGTAAGAGCTTTTGAACTCTTAATATCATATTTTCTATTATTACATGATCACCATTTAGGCTGTATCTGCATTTGAATATCTCAGTATCTATTGCCATTTAGAATTTTTTTCACGGAAGAAAATACTATCCCTTTTTAAATTTTCTATGAAGTCCTCAAGCATGAGACGTTTTCTTTTCTATAATAATAACAAATTATTTATATAAATTTTATATTTCAATCTTTTACCAATTTTAGCATTAATATCTCCTGTGACAAGTTTAAAATGTTGTTTGGTCTAATCAAAAGCCTTTTGTACAATAATATAAAAATTCTTAATTTGTTGATCACAATAAAAAATTGCTGGCTCATAAACCTTAATTATATGAATTTTGTATCTTACATTAATTTGAATAACAGATGGAAAACTATCCTTACAGTAGTGTCATTCAGTGCCAGACAGAATAATCAATGGATTCCAGAAGGCTTGTGCTTTGAATACTCTGGCTGGCACTGAGTTGCACTACTGTATGGAGAGTTTTTTCTGTGTTAATAACAGTTATGTGCAAGCATAGGAAATGGTGATCATGTGATGTTTAATTTGAAAAAAACTAATTTTATGTCTCTTGATATACAATCAATTTACATAATATTGTTTCTCATCATTTTATTTTTTAATAAATTCTGTTGCATTTGTGTTTCTATACTTATTACTTTGTAGTGAAGGATAAGTTCACTTATTAAGTCAATTGACTTTTCTTTCATTTTTCTATTATCACAAAGATAATGCCCTATTTAATAAGTGAAAATATTTTTTCCAGTTTGTGCAATATTACATAATTTAAAAACAATCTGGAGTTGTAAGTATCTAAATAAAAAACTTTTACTGAATAGCAGCCTCAGTCTACATTAAAACATTTCTTGATGTTTCACACTCATTGTATATGTCTAATTCAAAGAATATGTCATTAAAGGTCAAAGCAATCTTACAATATTCTATTGGAGCTATAAAAAGAAGAAAAATGAAAATGATTTTTTTTAAAAAAAGCTTCATACCACCCGTTTACAAACCTGCTACTTATTTAAAACTACAGTTTAAAAGCCACATACTATCAGAGTTGTTCATTAGGAAGTACACATTTTCAAAATAAATAAAAAACCTTAAGTAGAGGTATATTGAAAGAATGATGAACTTTTAGTCCAAAAATTATTTTTATTAATTTATGATATTGTTTATATAATTTACATATCTTTTGAGCACATAATCAATAATTTTTTATTTATAGAAATTTAAAATGGCTCAAATAACAATTGAAATATTTGCCTTAGATAATAAATTATTTATATGTATTGATGATTTAAGTATTGTAAATAAGAAATTATTTATTATTTCTATATTACTTCAGATATTAGACATCCCTGAATTTAAGATGCAGTAAGATTTTAAGCTTAGAAAATTGGAAAAAAAATCATTAAATGATTTTATTGAAAACAATTTTATTTACTTAAATAGGAACTAAAGTAAATACAATAAGCTCACCTAATTTATTGCAAATCTTTTTCAGGTGTACTTTTATTTTTTACATCTTCACTTTCAGAACTTGAATTCTCATCTTCACTCTTCTACCAGAATACATAATATTCAGGCTATTTAAATCATTATCAATGCAACATTTTAAAAAAAAATATTTTTGATACTTTCTTTAGGTATGACTTTCCAAGACTGCAAACCAACTCAAAATTATACATATTCATTTGCATTAAAAATACTTTCTTTTAGTGGAATTATCTTTTTTTTTTTTTTTCAAAGAAAAAAACATTTTTTTTTGAAATATGGTAGTGACATTTTATGTTACTTGTACATCTTTTTTCTTCTGTGAACTTTTTCTAAAATTCAAACTAATAATTTTTCAGGTTATTAAAGTAAATGAAAGTTTATTTTAAAAAAAAAATAATTTTTATTTATAATTGATGAAAATAATTTATAACAGCAACATTGTAATTTCTTGGTTCAATTTCCTTTCATATAAAAGTACATTTTTCTGTTAGAGTCAATCATTCTTCTAAAATAATTAATGTTTTCATAAATATTTTCTTGAAATAAATATAAATATTTAAAAAAAAAAGATTGTCAAACACGTTTTCACTTTAAAAATCAAAAGGAAGATATTAAAACTGTCAAAATCACTTACAGGCATACTCTTGTGTAGAGAACAAAAAAACAACAACAAATCAGCACCATGAAAAGTAGGTTCCTTTGTCATTGTTCTATTGATTTATTAGTTGTAAAAAATCTAAAGGTTATTCCATATCATTTTCTAGATAAAGTAGCAATAAAATATGAAAAAATAACATTAAAAGTAACAGTTTGCGAGACAGAGTTATTTATGGAATTAATCCAAAAATATTGACATTTAATGTTTTTTTTCTAATTAAAAAAAGATTTAACACACTATTATACACAAAGATATCAATACAATGTAAAGCAATTATCCACAAAAATATGATATTAAAAAAATGTATCCCCAGTTTAAGACATATCTCTTGTTTATGGGTCTAAAATTTGGAAAAAAAATATCTTATATTGTAATACAATAATAGTTAATTAAACTCAATTGAATAAGCAATTACTATTAAATAAAAATAGCTCAACCCAATTGAATAAACAACTAATATCAATAAACTATTTTATTCTAAGTTGTTTTCATCCAATATTAGAACCTTTTCAAAAAATAAGTTTTTTTTTAAAATCACATGTGATGTGATGATGTGATGTATTATGGCTTCTCCTTAAATGAAGTCAAGAATATCTCAGCAATTATGCCCAGAGAAACCTGTTAGCTACTTTATTTTACATTCCTCAGTCTAAGTTTTCCCATATTTTGCTCCATCCCATTTCCACAAGATAATATTTGTCAACTCTATGGCCTCTATATCTAAATTCCCCTTATATTTTCCCAAACCTAGCAGAAAAATCAATAATCCACTTTCAATATAATCACTTTTATCATATTTATTCTTCCACAATGTCATTATATGTGCCCTTTTCTGTTTTCAAGCATTTACATTCAATTAACAGATGCCTAATATTTTCTATTCCTTCCTTACATAATTTACAGACTAAATCACCCATATTTTTCCATTTACATGTATATTCTCTTGTTGCTAAAAATCACATTCGAGTATTAAACAATAAATTACTTTCCTTACTATTATCATATATTAAATTGAATCTAATATTCTGTTTATTTCTATATATATTTAAACTCTTTTTACAATCCATAATATTTCTCCATCTCTCTAGCTCCCTATTTTTTATTAATAAATCTATTCTTTTATCCCATTCCTTACTACTACAACACTCAACAATCCTGTTAACACAATCATTCCATCTTTTGTACAAATATACTAATATAAATTTTTATCCAAATCTTGTGCATATCACATTACCTTTCTCACCTATCTTGTTACCTGCCCTTTACTCATAAATTAATTAAATACTATTTTAGCTATTCATTTATTATCTATAAACTGCAATCTACCAAACATTTTTATTTTACTTTTTGCATCTCTCATATGAAAACTTGACTATCCCATTTCTTCATGAATTGCCTCTTTTACTGTCCATACATCTGCATCCGATGCATGTCTTCCTTCATCCCTTTGAACTTTTTCTAAGTAATTTAATACCTCTTTAATAACATATAATGCATCGTTATCATATGTTAACCCTGCTACTGCAACTTTTTTCCATATAATTCTAACTACATAGTACTTATTATATGAAAACACTGTTAATTTCTTTATTAATTCCTTTCTTTTCTTTGCTGGATTTATCTTTTTTTTTTCCTCCCATTCATCCAAATAATTTTTCTGATTACTTAAAATAATTCCCTAATAACTATATCTATTCACCACACTTAACTTAATATCTCCCAATAAAAATTTTACATCTTCTCTTTCCCCAATATTAACCATCATTATATTTGATTTTTCTTCACTAAATTCAATCCCCATCTCTTTACCAATCCTTGCACATGTCCTCAACATAACTTCCATATCTTCTCTTCTTTCTGCACACAAAAATATATCATCTGCAAAAAAAAAAAGACCTGACAAAATATATACTCTCTTACTACCTATTAATGGCATATCTATCCATCTTCCTAATCTTTCTATTGCCCTTCCATTTCACTCAAATACAACACAAACAAAATAGGTGATGTAGTGCATCCTTGCCTTAGCCCCACCCCATTTTTATCTTTAACTGATTCTATATCCTGTAATTGATATATATATATATATATATATATATATATATATATATATATATATATATATATATATATATATATATATATATAATATATTTAAAATAAAAATGATTTGAATCCTTTCTTGTAGTAGATTTATCATAAATAAAAAAAAAAAAAAAGCGTTAGAGCTATAGATTAATTTATATATATATATATATATATATATATAATTATTTTCGTATAATTTCATAATAATATCTATTAAAGCTTCATCCATTCCCAAATTTTCTAAACTTATCCATCATCTATTTTTACCTCTTGTATCATATACCTCCTCTATATCTATAAAACTCATATATAACTCTTTACCTGAATTCCTACTCATATCCAAAAGTTGTGTAACTACAAATAAACTATCTCCTATACACCTACCTTATATAAAACCTCCTTGCATTTCCTCCACTACCTTATTCACTTCCATCCATTTTACAACTCTTCTAGCCGCCATATATGAGGAAACTTTATATAAAACTGATGTTACCGCTATTGGTCTATAATTATTCAACTTTATATGATCCTTACCCTTTCCTTTAATCATTATTATTACTGTTTCTTCATCTACCATACATATTATGTAATTATATACTTTAACCATATATATGTTCAAATGTCAATGTTAAAATTTGTCGTTAATATTGCATGTTATATACAAACTTTAAAATAATCAAATGTAGCCAAAATGGAAACAGACAACTCTATAAATAAAAATAATATCAATCCAGCTCTCATTCCTTAATAGAAACTTCTCAAGATGTTTCTTTTTACAAAATCACATGATCAGCTATTATACTGCAACTCCACTCAATGGACATTATTTACATTACATTACAATAAATATAAGTATTAAAATACATATGTGTACATAAAATGATTAAATTTATTTCAACCCCCCCCCCTTTATATATATATACAAAACAATCTAAAAATATTTTAAATTATAACTGAAAAGTTTCCAATAATCTAATAATGTTCATTTCCACCTAGTGGTGCTGGATCCCATGTAGAAAATGAACAGAAGAGATATAATATATATATATATATGGAACAAAAATTGAATTTTGTAAAAATATAATTCAGGTAATGAAATAAGTTAAAAATTACAAGAAAAGAAAATATTATGAAACTTTATATATTCACGAAAATTTAAACAAATGTGTAAACCTGGAAAATTTTAGAGTTATAGTTTAAAATATATCTTAGATTGTTTATAAAAAGATATTATAATAAGTTTAATCATTTTTATGTATACGCATGTTATTTAATAATAATATTTATTGTAATGTAATGCAAATAATGTCCATTGGGTGAAGTTGCAGTAAAATTGCTGGTCAGTAGTTTACTGATTAAGGCTCGAACATGATCTTTAGCACCAATGAAATATACACATAAATAGAAAAATGTGAAAGATTTAATCTGCAAGTTGTGTAAAAAAGGCATAGAAAATATTAGGCATCTATTAATTGAATGTAGATGCTTGCAAGTAAAAAGGGTACAAATAATGAAGTTGTGGGAGAATAAATATAAACAAAGGAATTTTACAAAAAGTGAATTCTTGTTTTTATTGCTGGATTTGGAAAAAGTTAAAGGGAATTTAGATATATAGGCAATGGAGTTGACAAAGATTATGTTGTGGAAATGGGATGGAGCAAAATAGAGAAGAATATCGATAAAACATAGAGTGTGAATTGTAAAGGAAAAGTAAAGTGGCTAACATGTTTTTGGGTATGGAAGCTGAGAGATTCCTGTCTCTGAAAAAAGAGAAATCACAGTGCATCTTATCTCATCGCGTGATTTTGTAAAAAGGAAACATTTTGATAAGGTTCCATTAAGAAATAAAAGCCAAGTTGATATATTAATTATTATTTTATTTATAGAGAGTTGACTGTTTCAATTTTGTTTTAAGTTTGATTATATATATATATATATATATATATAGTAACCTTCCAGGTTAAAACCAGGAAGATATATATATATAGTAACCTTCCAGGTTGGCATACCAGGAAGATATATATATATATATATATATACAATTATTTATAACATATATACATTTTATATACATAAAACATAAAATAAAATATAATAAATTAACATTTTTTATTCTAATTACAATAATTATCAATAAAATGATGATTTATTAATTTCTCCACTCTTTATAATTTTATATATATGGTTAATGTGTATTAGTATATATTATGTATGGTAGATGAAAAAATAGTAATTATAATAACCATATGAGTATGTAAAAAATATGTTTTGGAACAGTACTAATATTGAACAAAAACAGAATAAAATACTTGTTTAATATCAGATTTTTTTTTATTTCACAAGAGTTCAATTGAGTTGAGTTAATTAGTAATAGTAATTATTGAAATGACATTATGGACAAATTCAATGGAATCATTGTTAAAAAAAATTATGAAATAGGTATATTAATAAAAGAGTTTAGTGCAAAAGCTTGAAAATTTAAATCTTCTTATTTTAAAATACAGTAATAATTTAGCATAAATTTATAAAGAGTGAAATAAATGCCCTTATAGTGTAGAGTTGAAATCATTCAATTTGCTGAAGTGAATGTTATTACATATAACTTCCACCAGGTAATATTTTGGTCTTGCTCTTTTAAACCTAATGTGACATATATATTACCCTACTGGATATTTACATATTCTATATATAAAATAAAATGAAAATTATCTTGT